>VWYK01042518.1:0-19552 GCA_013399775.1 Semnornis frantzii | reverse complement strand
TGACAGAGCAACTGTAATTCAACATCTCATCTTTGAAGTTGGAGAAACAGTAATTCTTTGAGAGATCCAAATAAGGTACAAGCCAACCCAGCAGTTTTATAAAGGAACAGAAAAATTTCCAATCTTAAACATTACCATTTGGAAACATCCATTTCCCCCCACATATTCTCATTATTTTAACCTGCACATAACACCTTTTCAATCTCTCATTCAGTCTATAATCATTATGAGGTAGCCTTGGCATTCTATTAATGAAAAACACCAATCATGAGGTTGAGACACAGACAAGTGCTTTCTGACAGGGAAGATACATACTACCTTTGACACAATCACAATTTGTTTTCATATCTCAAACTAGAAGTTGCTCTTAAAATGCTCTAGAAGTGCATGTAGGAAAGAAACACAAGTGAAGAGTTCTCCTATAAAACAGGAAAATAAGTATCTTTTTAAAACAAACAAACATGGGCTCAACAAGTGCAGTAAAAGAGGTAGTATTGTGAGGAGAGCTGTGGTCTACGCAATCTTAAAAACTGAGAAGCACTGCCAAGTTTCATGAAATAAAAAGGGGAAAAACGATAAAAAAAAAAGGAAAAGGAGAGGATTTTTTTTTAAAGGAAAGGAAAAAAGAAGGAAGAGCAAACTAAGATTAAAGTACCTGTAAACAATTCATCCTGTATCCTATATATAGGACTTCTATACAGTCAACTTTATAGAAAACATTCCATGAACTAGGCTAAAGAGATATTAACATTGTGCCTCAAAAGACAAGTTTTCAGACTGATAAAAACAGAACTGGAATTCACTGAGTTTGAGAGATGGGGTATGAGTAATCTGAATCTTGGTTGGTTTAGCCTGTCTAAATTGACATTTTATCTGAATGGCAACAGTTCTTTCAGCTTAATCCATCCTTAGTACATCATCTGCAGGTATCAAATACAGCTAGCAAACAAAGTAGAAAATACAAGTGTAGCTTCATGTACACAAGGAAATGTCCAGTATTTCTTGCTAGTAGCTCTGAAATACCTTCGTTAAAAACCACATCCAGTTTACATCTCGGTGAATCATTATATATGATTACCACTGTCAGGTTCACAAATATTTTTGAAGTTACAAAGTAAGTTATGCACATTAAAGGCATTTTAAAGTAACACCATACTGAAAAGCGAGAGTGATTGGCATTAAACTACCTTTGTATGGAAACTGGCAAAAAGGAAACTCACAGAAAGAGCAAATCCTGTTTACAACAGACATATGACCAGAATTGCCTATGAGAGAGAGGCTGCAACTGCAGCCTCCTGACGAGCTCTGTCTGAGGTAGCCTCTCTCTGTGAACAAGTCTGTATCGTGAGCCCCATTTTGCAACCACGCAACAAAACAAACAAGGAATCCCAAACTAGAGCATTTTGCTCTGTCTGGAGAGCAGCAGGCTGAAGGAGGCAAACTCCCTGCAAAAGCAGCAGCTGCTACATTCTCCCATAATTATTTAACAACAGCTTACATAAACGCCACAAAAATAAAGTGACTTCTTTAAAGGAAGGGTGTTTTCCTGTCGTGCTAGGCTGGATCCTGCCGGTCAGCCAGGGGAGTCTGAGGTACGCGGCTGTCTCTTACCTGAGCTGATCATACTGTGCATTCTTTGCTGAGCCAAGAGCTGTTCACGTCCAGAAACCCCATCTGAGGAAAAACACGATTCACTCTCGTAAATGGTCTGCAGCATATTCCAGCTGGTCTGCACTTCAGCTACACCACAGATTCATCACTGCACTTGCACAGGGGCTCGGGCACGACCCTCTGCAGTCCTACCTCCTCCAGCGCGGGTTGTAAGATAATACCCTTCGGCAATTAGCAGTGTTTAAGCATTTGCACAAGTATCTATCGGGAGAGGGGGAAAGCCCCAGATGCGCTCTCGGCGGCAGCCCCCGCCCGCTGGAAGGAGTCGTGAGGGCGCGGGGGGCTGCGCGCCGCCGGCTCTGAGCAGTTGGGTTGGAGCGGCCCACGGCAGGTGCAGGAAGAAATGAAGAATTATCTCTGCGCTTCGGGTTCTCAGCTGGGGCGAGGAGGGGAACACTGCCTCTCAAAGACCATCAAACCCAATAACCCCTCTCCGCAGGGCCCGGCAGCCCCAGTGGGTTCGCCACGAAGCGCCCCAGCCCAGAGCCGCACGGCCGTCCCTGCTCCGCGCTCTGCCCGGCCGGGCGAAGTTGGCGGGAGCGGCAGCGGTGCCTCATTTGCATCTGAATCGACACCCGCGCGGCCCAGCGGCGGCAGAAATAGAACAATGGCCGGCCTGAGCCAAAAATAGGTCAGGCTCGGCCGGGTGATTGGAGCCTGCATTAATGCCTTTAAAAATACCACAGCAAACACAGCTGTCCAGGCTCTGTCTCTCAAACCGCCGGCCACCCTCCCTCCCTCCAGCGCCATTAACCCCTTCCCCTTCCCCAGCCCGTTCGGCGTGGAGAAGCCAGGGAGGGAGCGGGACAGAAATAATCCCCGCCCGGGACTCGCACCCCTCTCCCTCCCTCAGGGACTATTTTGTGCAAGGAGCGCACAACGCTACGGCCCCTACATCGGCCTCAGAATCAGGCCGGAGGCTGTGCCGGCAGCCGGCTCTGCGGGCGGCGTGGCCCGGCCTCGCCCACTCGCGGCACTCATAGGGCCACTCCGCTGCCTCGGCCCGGTCCTCGGCAGCTGGCTGGCGGGGCAGTGGGGCGGCTGCTGCCCGCTCCTTCAGGACCTAGGGCCGCCTCGGGAGGGGCGAGTTCCGAGCCGGCGGGGCTGGGGGCAGCAGCAGGCAGCTCTGAAGGAAAGGCCGTGTTTGTGCGCGCAGGCAGAAGCAGCCCTGCGCGTTCAGCGTGCCTGTGCACTTGCCACAGCCCGTTGGTCTGTTTGCCGGCTGCGCGCTATTCAGTTAACCTGCTGAAATTTGGAGAGAGGCTGAGCAGCTCGCGTCTATTTTTAGGAGCATTAGGTAACTTGCGCGGCGTCTTTCTCAGGTTTACAAGATGATGTGGTTTCAGAAGAGCAGCATTTGACAGTGTGTCAGACGAGCTCGCTAGGTGCTCTTCTGCACTTTGGCAGGTCTCACACTTGCTAGGTGAAGTTTGTTTTTCACAACGATATTTCAAAACTTGTGTGTCTCGATTAATGTATCTACACATCAATATGTTTCATTTCACTGTTAGAGATGGTGCTTTACTTCTGAGTCCTGCTTTGCCTGATAGCACTTGTTACACAGGTGACCACAGCCTATCACTGCCTACATACATGACCCAGCAGTCTGATCCCCCACGTACCAAAATTACAACTCTCTTTCAGTGACACTGCTCTAGGGGAGCAACAATGGCCACAGGGATGTGATCCTTCATTGTACTCTAGAAGCCAATATGCAGGTTGTCTTGGAGCATTCTAGAAATCCACCAAATCCTTAACTATCTCTGGCATTTTTTTTCTTCTGAAGAACCAAAGGATCTGCCCAGTACTTCAGGCTCTGTTCTGTCTTTTGGTAAGGAGCATGTGTTTGCTCTTCAACAAATACAATAGATTACAGTCAACGGCAATTGTTTGGTTGAGGATTTTTAAGCTTCTCACAGTTGTGTAACCAAAGTAATTATTCACAATAACAAAGGACTGTGACACTCCTGCAATATTTGGATACTTGATGACACCCAAGAGGTCTGTGGCTCAAGTCTCCTCCATCATCCTGCTTAGAGTCAGGATCTGTCCTCTGGACAGATGGACTACAGCAGCTGACAATGGGGTTTTCCCTACAGGATCCTCAAGTTAGCACCTCCCTCTCTTTGATTTCTCTCTTCCCCCAGTTTTCCCCAAGAGCACTCCCAGCTCTGCAATGGGACACAGACATGGGCAGTGAGAGCATAGTACGTTACAGTGCAAGACAGGGCATGAGCATCACACAGATGAACATAGTATTAACATCTGACAATTCGGTATCATGAACATTTTCTCTGGAGAATAAAAATACCACAATGTTTTGTGGGAAACATGTGGCACTTTCACAGGGCAAAAGGTGCTGAACATGAGTGCAGTAGGAAAAGAAATCTTTTCTAATGCAGAGGGAAAAAAAAAATAGACGTAAATAAAAAAAGTGGAATTACTTATGGCCTTGAACCAGCCAGAACGTCATTCTGTGCCTCAAAGTGGCCATTGCATATTACAGGGAAAGACTGGAGGAATAAGTTAAAAACAGGTCAGAACACAGAAAACTGTAGAGTGTGGGGTTCTAGTATTAGGTACCCATACATGTTTCTAAGTTCTTACATGTGCAGCTGCATTTTTAAAGACAGCATTCATAATTTTGGCGTACCTATTTTAAATTGACAGACACATCAACTACCCTATGTTAGCTAATTCACAGACCATAATAACAAAGCACTGTGCTTTGTATTTTAGATGATATATAAAAACTATATCCAAACATTTTATTTATGAAGTCAGTCACTCCAGTTGTAGGACTTTTACAACCTGTATTATTCCAACTTGCTTTGACATATTATGGGTCTGCTTTGGTATATGCTTAGCTTTAAAACGCATCTGCAAATCCATCCCTTTTCAGCATAATATTTAAGCACATACTCAAATTCTATTGATCACAATAGAATGTAAGCACATAGTTAAATACTTTGCTGAGTCAGCCCAGTCTTTAACTGCATGATCACATGAGTTTAAATAGCTCCTTTGGAGCCCCACAGGGCAAGGATAAAAGGTTCATGCCTACAGAAAATCTGTTTTTTATTTTTTAAGCTATGGATGTTAGAAGGTGACATTTTTATACAGGAACAGGAGAGGTTTTTCTTCTGGTGTTTGGGGTTTGGTTTTTTTTTCCCCTCTTTTTGTTTGTTTGGTTTGCTTTGTGTTTGTTTTGGTGGGGTCTTTTTTCAAATGAATTTCCTAAACTCGGAGAACTTTAATGATACTGGAAATAAGAGTAAACTGATGAAATGATTTATTAGTTCTGAGGTGCCTAAATGCAATCAGTGACTTTATGGAAAACATAAGGCATGTTAGTAGCATTAAGATCTCATTAGAGGGGTTTCACAATGTGTTTCTCTTATTTTCCTTCTGAGTTGATAGAAAACAAATAAATATAAGGAAATTAAATCTAGAAACCACATTACTGAAACATTAAGACTGAGAAATTAAGCACTCAGATTGGAAAGAGCTAAGATTTCTACTGCATTATTAACTGCAACATTATAATTAAGTAGCACTTTTATTACATTTCTTTCTAAGTACAAACACTGTCTGTTTTTAGCATATCCCATTTCTCACTCACATTATTCTGGAGTATTGCCTCCATTAATTTTAATACCTTAGTTTCAACTTCTGCAGTTTTTCTCAGTGTAAATGAATTCTTGCATCATTTTTTCTACCATTTTTCTCAATTGCATCTTATAAACATTACATGCAAAATTAAATAAAGTGATGTTCTTTAGCTTTTAGTCTTAAGTGAGGATACCACAGTCTTACAGGTGTCTCATTCAACCTTCCTTCAGCCCCTTTTTCATTTGGCAAGTGAAAATACTGCAAGTAATCCCATGCATCAGTATCAAACAGTGCATAAATAAGTGGGAACTGAATTAAGGTTGCAGGGGTAGTACTAAATCAGCCCTGTTTTGGTACTGAAGGTTTGAGTTCTAATCTTCTCAACCTAAAGAGCTCCTTTTTAAAAAATATCTGATCACTGGGATTAAAAAAAATAAAATTAACTATTGTATAGAACAGATGTTACTGTAGCCACAGTTCATTAGATACCATTAGTACTATACGAAACCCAAACATCCAGCATAAATTACTACAGCTTATGATGGAGGATTAACTGAGTTAACAAACAGCAGAAGACTTATTACCACAGAGAAGCAGATGGTTTGGAAGCAGAAAGAAATCAGGGGAGATGCTCAAGTGGTCTGGTTCTGCTGCCTCCTGGTATTAAGAGACCATATTCCAGGCCCCTAGGGGATCACTTAATCCACATGTTCTGGCTGGAAAGATGTACTGAGAGAATGTCTCTGGTGGGTTTTCTGAGTAGAAAGCCTTTGGCATTGCCAGTGCAGGAATACATGTTGCTTTTTCTTTGCAGTGCTGTGAAGCCATGTGATGGGCATTTTTCAAGGGAGGAGAAACCTGTGATTCTAAATGTGGTTAAGCTCAATTCAAGCTTCAAAGGAATTTTCTGGGACAGAGAAAGGCGTATCTGTAGCTTTAGGGGATTTTGTGACAAACAATGGAAGAATAAAACTTTACAAAGTTTTGAGTGTAAGGAGCCCCATGCTAGACAAATTTATGGGTCTTTGCCATTTCTCACGTAACAATGCAGGCAGCTTCACTTCTTTCTGATGCAAATTAGCTCAGGGTTTTTGGAACTAGCTGATGACTTATCACTTCTTTCTGTTAAAATATGCCTTTCTATTCACATAAATAGGTCTACTAGAAATTAAGTCCTAGATTCAGGACAACACATACTTGATTATAAGCATGAGGCTTATGTTAAGCACATGCTTAAAGGCATCAAAAATTCAAAGGTACTTTCCTGAATCACAAAGCTCAAATAATTTCAAAAAACACAGAAAGCCATCAAATAAATAAATTATATTTAGGTTAGGAATTGTGTACAGGATTCAAGTATTACGTTGACATTTATCAGGCTGGCATGAAAATCTCAATATTTTGCAGCAAGGCTGAGGTGAATTTCATAAAACCTACAAAAGCCATGGAGCCAAAAGCAATGTCAGACAAACAGATGCCTCGAACCAGCAGAGCCCTTAGCTACTTTTATGCCCTTAATGAGGCAGGTAGAGATATGAGCAACGTAAGATTTACTGGGTCTTCCATGATTATACCCAGCCTCCTTAGACAGAGAGTAGTGCATATGTGCACTATGTCTGCCATGTCTAGCTTCATGAGACACACCTGGATGGACACACATAAAGGAACCCTTGAGCACATAACCTATGATAGCTTGCAATCCATTACCTGTGCCAGCTCAGCTTGCAATGCACTCAGTGTACTTCAGGCATTTCAAGCTTGTTGCACATATGTCTGTAGCTCCATGTAGTGTTTCACACATTTCCTCATGCTGGGTAGTCTGGCAGGTCAGAGCAACTGACCTGGACATGAAATTCCTGGATGACAGACTGAGCTACCAGAAGGACACCATCTCTAGCTTGTGATACATACCTGGGTTTAAGTGCTTTTTTGGATTGAAGCCAAGAAATGCAGGCCATGCTTGCTGTCTGGAGAACTGCGTTGGGAAAACCAATGTCTATGGGACTTATGATTTAGGATCACAGCAGAAGACAGCCAACTATACGAATTCCTGTGATTATACTGGGACCAAAAAGGCTAATAAAATCCTTAGATGTATAAACAAGGTTATACTGAGCAATAGGAGTGGGGTGATACATATATACCAAGGTGAATATTCTTCTTGTTACAGTACAGATCCTTGAAAACAGAATGCTGAAAACCCAAGGATGGATAGACAGGCCACGGGAGTAGAACAGGTTTGAAAAACCATTGGAAAGTCAAAGACCTGAGATACTAAGTTTACTGAAAAAGTATAGGAGGGGTTTGGCACTGTCTATGTATACACAGGGCAAGAAGTCCTGTGGTGCAGTAAAATGCTCTTTATTTTAAGAAAGGAGGATTTAAGAAAAATCCATAGATCAGAAAGAGTGAAGCCAGAAGTGCCTACACATTTTAAAGATGTTTTAATCACTGCCATAGCTTACAAATGAGCTTCACATTCAGAGGCTGTGTCTTTGGAAAAAAAAAAACCAACTCTCTGACACTTCTGTAGGTCAGACCTGGTGTTCATGGAGGAACTGCCCGAGCCACAAATAAAGCATTGCTTAACTGTCAGGAATAGTAAGAACAATGCAGAATAATTAATCCTACATAAAAAAATAGTTTTGTAATTTTAAATCTCCCTCTCATGAAAAACAGAAGTGTGGAATTTTTTTGGTGTGGTTTTTTGGTGATTTTTTTGGGGGGGTTGGATTTCTTTGGGTCTTTGTTTGTTTTAATCCAAAATATGTTTATTTTGCTATGAGATTTGATAATTTTAACAAGAGTAGTGTAATGGACTCAACTCTACTGGAAAACATATTTGGGAAAAAAAAAAGTCTTTGAGAAAAAAAATATAACCCATAATGTTTGGTTTGTTTTGCTATTCAAAGCTGCCCTTTTAAGTCAAGTAATCATATCTCAAAAGTAGAGTCTCAGGCTTGATTTCATGAAGGGATGAGTTGTCTTTACACAACATTTTACAACCACACTGTAATGCTATAGTGGATTTGTAGTAGAAAGATACAATTGGAGATTGGGACAATTGTTCTGTTAAATTTTGAAGTAAATAAGATGTTTTCTTAAATATCAAACAATATATATAGCTAGAGAACTGCCACCACAAGCCTCTGGAAGCTTGGCAAAGAAAAAAAAAAAAAAGCTATAGAGTCATAGAGCTATAGAATCATAGAATCAGTCAGGGTTGGAAGGGACCACAAGGATCATTCAGTTCAAACCCCTCTGCCATGGGCAGGGACATTCTACCCTAGATCAGGCTGTCCAGAGCCTCATCCAGCCTGGCCTTAAACACCTCCAGGGATGAGGCTTCCACCACCTTCCTGGGCAACCCCTTCCAGGGTCTTACCACTCTCATGGTAAAGAACTTCTTCCTAACACCCAGTCTGAATCTCCCCATTTCTAGCTTACATTACATTTCCCCCTAGTCCTATCACTACCTGATAGCATAAAAAGGCTCTCTCCAGCTTTCTTGTTTTACTTAAAGCACTAAGGAGGACATTCTTTAATGTGCAGGCTAAGGAATGTGCCCAAGATGCCAGGCCATGTGCTAGGCTGTGGGCACATGCCAGTCTCTCCCACTGTGCTGTGTGCTGGGATGTTGTCTAAGTTTTTAAAGAGTGGACAGAAATAAATGATTTTGCTGCCAAAGGAAGTAAACTAAAGACGCTCTAGCTGAATTGGAGAGGAATATAGAAAATTCTACTTAAAGATGTGCAGGAAACTACAGAATACATGAATCCTCAACACCTAATACAGATACACGATACACAACAACCCTAAAACCTCCCACCCACCAAACTAAGCCACAAAACCCCAGTGCTTGTCTTCTCCCCCCACACTGTCTCCCTTTAGGCCCAAACAGGCCTTGATTGCTCAGCAAGAAATTCACTGCAGCCTTCCATGCCGCAGGCAGGTTTACTGGCCTACTGCTACCCAGATAGGAACTTCCTCTGGAGAGCCAAAGGAAAGGAGAAAAAGAGAAAGATTTGGCTTTGCTGCCCACTTACAAAATGGCAGCAGAATTATGTGATTGAATAACAAAATTATGCTTTCTGGGGTCCACCTCCTGGACCTCTCTGGTCTTCTTGGAGAACTCAACTCCATGGCTTTCTTAAGGGAACCTGAGCCCCAGAACCGCCACAGATGTCCTTCCTTCTCCCAGCTCCTCCACCCCTCACTGGGGAGCGTTCAAGCACATGGAGAAACACAATGACATCAACAAATGTGCCTCTGGGAGCAATGACAAATTGACAGCTACTATGCTGTGAATAGGTCACATCTGATGCTGGTCAATAATGCTGTTATGAAACCACAAAACCCTCTCCTGGTTTGCTGGACCAGGACAGCAGCAAAGTTCACTCCTGGTTCTCTCCTGGGTTTTGTTTGGGTTTTTTGGTTTTTTTTTCCCCCAAAATATTTCAGTCTGAAGACCCAGTTTTCATCTAAGTTTCTTCCTTGCCTTGTACTCTGATAAGGAACAGATTCACAAACCAAAATGTTGCCAATACACCAGCTTGGGAGCTGTTTCTCTTGTGCCAGTGAATTTGGGGCACTGCTAAAAGGATGGAACTGTGATTCAGTGGGTGAACTGTTAATTATTTTGCTTGACTTGAGCAGAACAAGAATTTCCCTCAAGAAGCAACAAGATCTTAATTTTTCTTGTGGCAGCAGCAGCAAATTTTAGATTGCAAAAGAGAAGAAAAAAACCAAAATACAACTGAAAGCAAGGTTTAATAATCCTTAAAGGAAAATTACAACACATTTCAACTAAATATAATCTCTCCCTTTAGCTAAGTAAACCACCTTGAAAACCTTAATGCAGCTGCTTACTGTAACTTTAAATACCTTTTTAATATGCTGGTATTACCAAAATGTGTGACAAACTTGACTTTTGTAAATACAGGCATCCAGTTGGTGTTCTAAGGCCAGAATCAGCCTCAAAAAGGTTTTTATCCATACTTTAAGCTCATCCACCATAGCATGCAACCATCAGTTTGCTACGCAGAAGGTAGAAGGGATGAGACGAACGGAGAGGGAAACTACAGCAAGTACCTGGCAAAGTCATGCCTCAAGAGGCAGATGTGGGCAGCTGCAGCTGCAGCTCCCAACTGTCCTTCATCTGCCTCATCCATGGCTCTTTGTAGCAAGAAGTAAGTACTCAAGCTCCCTAGGAGCAAGTGACAAAGATGGTCCCAAGTTCCACAATCTTTTGGAGGGAGAACTGTTCACAAAAAAAAAAACCCCAGCCAATCTGTTTTGAGTAGTAGCTAAAAAAAAAATGCACAGGACAGAACTAATAATTTGCACTGAAAGCATGGGGAACCAGGAAGAACATACACTGAATGCATGTTCAGACAAATCTCTCATTCTAATCAATCCTCACCAGGTATCTTTCTGTCTTGCAAAGAGTCTAGGAGAAGGAGCTAAATGCACTTCAATCCAGAGTGCTGCTGGGAAACGGCAGTTAAAAAATGATCTAATCAGTTAAAAGGAACTCACAAATGCTGGAATTCCAATGGCACATGCAGAGATGACAAGACTATTTTAATAGATGAGCTTAAGTTTCTGAGTGGTCAAAATGTAGGATCAAACTTGGGCTCAGAGCCTACTCTAAAAATAGTAGGGCTCTGTGGCAGTCACGCACTTCGTATGCTGGCAATTGGTAGTCGACAGAACAGAATGGCAGGGTAGGTGATAATGGCAGGAGAACACAACCTTTCAGTCAGCAAATCAGAAGTTCTACACCACCACAAGTCAGGTCTCATGTTAAGTCATCAGTCATGGATGGACAGATGTGTGTATGTTATGATAGCACCTTCATTTCTAGCTCCTTTTCCTGCTTATAAAGCAGTTGTCGATGAACTAAACTGCTAAGAACATTTTTCCTACAGTTTGATTATTTTTTTTTATTTTAAATTTGAAATTCATACAATGTAAGTGTTATTAGTGTATAAAAACATTGAGTGTGTTTTCAGCAGGCCACAAAATAGTACTACATGCAGGCTAAGTGGCAGTTTTGGCTAAAAATAACCACTGACAAAAGATACTGCTCAAGGTAGCAGGTATCACCTGTGGATATGGTCTTCAGGAATGAAAAAAATAAACCACTGTCTAGATTACTTCAAACCCCATTGTGTATTTTCTATCTCCTCTCCTTACCTCTAGCAGAATTCCATCAAAAAAGAAAAAAAGAAAATAAAAAAAAAAAGCTAAAAAGGTGGAGACAGAAAACTTGGACAATGAAGAATGTGCAAAAGGCTTGCAAATGGTTTATTTGCCATGACTAAGCAACATTCCTACATCTCAGGGAAAAAAAAAAAAAGACAACTGGCTTTATGTTATCTAATAAAGGGGGGCAGCAAAGTTTGGCACCATCTAACTAAATATAGATGTACTGTAATAATAATGCTGAAAAANAGCAATACAGCAGAGCTGGTTTTATTTAGACAACTTCAAAGAAAATGCTACGGTAAGAAATCTAATCAAAGTAAAGAGAACTTTGAATGACTATTTATAGGCAAACAAAGTGTATTTATCTTAGAGACTTTATCATAGTGTGTGCATAAACATAT
Organism: Semnornis frantzii; assembly: GCA_013399775.1. Lineage (NCBI taxonomy): Eukaryota > Metazoa > Chordata > Aves > Piciformes > Ramphastidae > Semnornis > Semnornis frantzii. The sequence goes on along the minus strand of VWYK01042518.1, from coordinate 7,658 downwards.
AAACATAACACTTTCATTTACTGGTGTCACACACCACAGCTGAAATATCAAAGTGCACATACATTGACATAAACAAAAAAAAAAAGAAAAATTAAGCTGAAAGGTACATAAGCAAGTGCCTAGCTTAAAACATGTAATGATTGAATAGTTTATTGACTTCAGGCCTAAATCATTACATTCACTTTTGTTCATTTAGTGTCCTCTCAGATGCAGCAGAAAGCCTCCAGCAATTCAGAGAGGCAGTATGCTATTCTGGGACCCATCAGAAAATGAATGAGTTGAGGAGTTGAGCAACTAACTATATTTGCAAGGGGAAGTCTCCAAGGCATACCTACCAACAAGAATTTCAGGCTAGAAATACACTAGGATGGTTGCCAACAGAAATATTTCATCAGTCTTTTACAGTACTGTGGCTCCCATCTCGATTTTTGCCAAGTTATTTAGCACTTCAGACACCAGCAACCAACAAGTTTGGTAACTGCTTTCATTTCTCACACTCTTTTTCTGGCATTCAGCTGTTTTGTGATACTTCGTTTTTGGATCCAAAGACCACAAGCTTGTCACAGGATGCTAAAGGGGTTTGTGTGTACTGTTGTGGTGCAAGGAGAGAAGCAGGTGTAGGGATGGTCAGCAGAGTCTTAAATGGCATGCAGTGTGACCTGCAGCTGTGGAGGGCTGGACTAAATGACCATGGTAACTCCTTCAGCCATTTCCTCTCATGTGGCACTGGGAAATGCTGTGTTTCTAGGCAGCGCATGAATGCAAGGACAGCCATTTCTCCAGCACAAATGCTCTTATTTAGGACACATATCCTAAATAAGATTGTGTCTTAAAAATGACCATGTGTTATAAACACATGTATGGAGCATCTAAATCAAACCAGCTACTGCAACAGTCTTCTTGCAGCTGCACTGATCAGTTTTGGCTGGATGAGATGAAGGGGCTTTGCTGGCGACACCATATTAAGGAGTTTGCTCCTCTCCTGTCCTTGTCCAGCACTGGAAGGTTTTCTGTGCATTTACTCATTCATTCTAAAGGAAATTAGGTTAGTTTTCCAGTGCAGCTCAATAAAGCACAAGCAAGAAAAGCATGATCCCAAACACACAAGCAAGAAAAGCAAGATGTTTTTATCATGCTGAGATCCACTGCCTCATAAAGCCACAAGCCCAGTGCCAGGAGATAAATATGTTCCTCAGTGCTATGATACCCCAGAAGCCTGTTCACCAGTAGTATTACAGATGCATTCAAGAGGGCTTGAAGACACTGATTAATCACAGAAAATCTATATGGCCAAGCCAATCAACATAACTGACTACTGAAACTAGGCAACATCATTAAATATACAAAGTCAATAACATGCATTTTGAAGACTAAGGGGAAAAAGGTCTTAGAAATCCATAAAGTTTCTTTTAAAACTCAAGTTTCTAACAGTCTGTAGTCATCATGGTTTAGATCTAAATTGCATGAGTTAAATAAACAACTGAAAGTCTCCTTTGAAATAAAGAACAGTATTCTATTAGTTTCTTTACAGTACAAACTCTGCCTTTTCTTATGATGCAGAAAATGGAATATTGGGTTAAGTAAACGGAGTAACTTCTACAGCCTTTGGCTGATGCCTTTCCTTTCCATAACATTTCAGGCTACCTTAAGACTTAGACTAGCTAACAGACTGCTTCCTCCACATCTCTCCATGCGCATGTGCAAAGCCCTCTCGCCAGCGGATAACTTTCCTGTCCTAGAAGAAGCAGCAATGAGAGCATGCTATCCATGCATTGAGAGGACAAAGGGACATTTCAGCTCTGCTGGCGTCACAGGAGAGGCTGATAAACAATCCATATCATCTGGCCAGCCCATTTGATAAGCCTTATATTTATTTTTATCATCTGCACAAGAGAAAAATGATACACAGTAAGGCTTGTTATGCTTGACACACAGGAAAGACCTAATTTTGCCCATCATTACAATTAGTAATACGCTTTTCAGTCTTTCGTCCTGGAGACAAGATATGATAATATCCTAGCTCATCTCAAAAAGGATTGAATTCTTGTCCTCTTGGAAAGGACAGCGTCATTACATGATTTCACACACAGCAGAGCAAACCAGCCTGAGCACATCTTGTGCCATTCGCTGTTGTGCGGAGCCAATAATCTATTTCTGACTCACATAGATGGCCTGTTCCCATATTTGACAAGGTTAACAGTTGTCTCTCTACCTGAAGCAATGTAATTCTTCACTGGGAGAAAGCAAGGCCTGCAGAAATCTTAGTCTGGCAGGAAATTTGCATTTAATTCACATACAGAAAGGAAATAGCCACTAGACATATAAAATAACCCCTGTGGACTCTGGCTTGCTTGTTGATTTTTTTTTTTTCCTTCCTTACAGGTTTCTACTTTTCCTGTGGCAACACTGAGAATGTTCATAGGAAGTTTGTTGCATTTTTGTATTCATTGTATATTTCTTAAAAGTGCCCTTGAGAGATGGTTAATGAATGTTAAAAAAATAACTAAATAAAAATTAAGATGGTCCAGTTGGTTGTTAGAGCACTCAGGATTTAACACTTGAGCTGAAGCCACTGGTCACAAATTTCCAGTGACTCTGTGTTCCAGATCCCTGTCAAATGGGAATAAACATCAGGATGTTTCACATTGCTGTTTAGAGGACAAGTGCTTTAAGGCTGCTCAATCATCATGGAAGTGGAGAACCTGCACTTTCTTTAGGCCAAAATATTTTTGCCAAACTACTTCTACAGTGCAGTCAGCTAAAAAAATGGTGATCTGCATCCTTCCAGGTGGAACTGAATTGACAACACTCTGATTATTATCTACAACTGTCAAAGTCTGTATTATTTCTGATAGCTGATTATTAGCAAAAGAAAAGTACATAAGATTTTCCCAAATCACAAAGGAGCTGCTTTTCCCCCTCAAAAGTTAGATAAGCACAAAAAGCCTGTGCTTTCTTCTTTCAAAAGGTTTTTGTTTTCACCCATGTTCCCTTAACTTGTCCTTCTCTTCAGAACATTTTATGTAGTTCTGTAAATAGAACACTGCCACTTGCAAAAAAACATGGCTAAAAAAAGTTTCTTATGTCTCTCTAGGTTCTCAGGCTTACAACTTAAAGAGATATTTCTGTTCCAAGGGAGAAACAAGACAGCTTTGCAATAGTCACAGTTTCTCTCACTCATGTAGACACTAAATGCTTGATGTTAAAGAAAGAAAGAAAGAAAAGGTTTACTTTAGCTCAAGATAATGCATAAAAACCCCACAACACAACAGTAAAAAAAAACAAAATGCATTTCTGACTTTAAATCTGTTGCACACTGATGAATAAATGAGCTCAACTGAAGGACTTTTTTGCCCATTCAGCTGAAGCTCTGGTCATATACACCTGCTCCTTTTATTTCATCTGCAGCACAAACCTGGCATGGTGTTTAGTTTTTGGTCTATTTTTGGCATGATGCTATTTGAACAATGATCGACCCAGATAAGCCGCCTCTGCTCTAGTCAACATTAAGCTAGCTGGTCCTCTTTACACCCTTCACCAGAGTCTGGAAACTTCACTTGCAAATAAGGGTAAATATTTCTATTGAATTTTCCATTTTAAATTGGCTCCAGAACAGTCTCTGCATTGTTTTGGGGCCCATGTTTATAAACGTCATCCTTTCATTCTTCATTTACTAATCCCAGCAAAAAGGACGGTGCCTTCCCGTGAAAATTAGTAACTGATGACCATTTTTTCTATGCTTCTGCTTTCTTCTTGTTACTCTTTCTTCAGTTATGCAGACACAGAACTGCCTGTCCTGCTCTCCTCTAACTCCATCTTTTATTTGTTACTGAAATGTTGACTCCCTTCATGCTTCACTTAGTAACATCTCTGGCAAAACACACTTAGGAAGTTTCTTCCATGCTAGTCTCTTACTTGTGTAGAAGTCTCCAACTAACCTGGCTTTTCTTCCACCATCTGTAGTAAAACCCTCCTCCTTAGGTCAATACAAAGAACTGAGCTCCTTTGTTCACAAAACCACTGACATTGCTAGGCAGGTTCTTTTTTTCTCCATTTCTGATTACATATGAAGATTATATATACATAGCCAAGCTACTTCTACTTAGGCTGAAAAAAATGTTTGGAAGAGACCTGGTGTGGCCGTTTGAGTTAGATTCCTACCTCGGACATAAAAAAAAATTCAAAACAGAGAAAACTTAGAGGTGGAAGCTCTAAGGCAAACATTCTGGGGATAGGTCATAGAATGGCAACAATGGATAAGTTAATAAAATCTCATTGGAGCATCAAAAGCTTTATGTCTGGAAGCACAGCTTGTACCTTCCCCTTGCTGCTTCCGCTGCTTCACCTGCGCCTGTTGCCTGCCACTGTTTTGGCTGCTGCTGCTGCTGCTTTCACTGCCGCTTGACCCCTTCCTCATCTTCCCTCAGGTTATTATATTCTTGTAGTAGTTGTATTTTTTTCCCTATACCGTTATATTTAGTTTAAACTTTAAGAAATATAATTTTTTTTCCTGACTTCACAAAAAGCAATACGTGTCATGGTGAGTTTATTCTACCAGGGGAGGGATCCACCCTAACCTGGTACACCTGGTTGTTGTGAAGATGAACATGGTTGTGAAGATGAACATAAAGTGCCCTCCTTTCCATCAGATGAAAGAAGAGGTTGTGGTTTCATACTTTAATTGTACTACCATTGCCATTAATACTTTCCTGTTCTTCCAGGAGCATGAAGACCCTCCACAGACTTCCTGACAGCCTTCTTTTGCAAGAAAAGCTCTTCCACCGATCTGCCACAGCTATGAAACACCCTGCAATCATTAGAAGTCATATTTATTTCAAACCCATTAATTCAGACTTCATTTCACAGGGTTTTAACAGCCATAATCTCTGCTGAATGTTGAACTCAAAAAGCAGATGCAAAGCACTCCTCAAAGAACAGCTCAAGTCAAAGATTTATCAGGTCTTCCATTCTTTTTGTGCATAAATAAATGCCTCTCTCTTTCACTGTTTTCTCTCTTGTATTTGCTTTATACAGTTTCTGCAGAGTGCTCCACTATCTCTCCTCCCAGAAGTTTCTGATCACTAATTCTCTGTTTTAATCTTCTTCTGTCTATATTTATCACCAGTTGTATTTCACAACTTAGTCTCTTACTCTTTGATCCTTTAATAGACATCGTACCCTGCAATTTATTTCTTATTAACAGCTTGAACATTCTTCATCAAATGCAATTCAAAATGTGTTCCTTACCACTTGTTTTCTCATTGGACTTTCATACTTTCATCTTTAGTCAGTCTATAGAGATGCTGCAGAAATTGTTTTCCCAACTAGAAATTCTTTCTTTGAGTCTTCAAATTCAAAGAAAACTTCAAACAGAGCAAATTTTGTCATGTCTCCTTCAATTTGTTTGGGTTTTTGGTTTGGTTTTGCTTTGGGTTTTTTGGGGGGAGGGTTTTTTGGGTGGGTTTGGGTTGGGTTTTTTTGTTTGTTTTTTTTGTTTTGTTTTGTTTTGTTTTTTTGAGAGGACAATGGTAGTTATAGCATTTAGCAACAGACCTACGTCATGTTTTTAAGTGTTGCTGTGAATACTGTGTCTCTTTCCTCCTGGAAACATCTGGTTTGTTGAAGGCCAACAAAAAATAAGAGGCCTCTTGTGTTTTGCCATCTACCCAAGTCACAAACAACTCTCAACTTCAATATTTTTATATTATAAATTTGTGCAATATCAATGGACAGAAAAATGAAAAAGGAAGCATAATTTTATTATAACGACTCATCATGTAAAAACTGATGTAAGGACACTGACAACACACTGTAAGGCTTGTATAATTAATATTCATAATTTGTAATCACCTCTCCAGAGTCAGGTTTATCCTATGTTGCAGGGAAAACAGAGAGGTATAAAACCCTAATTTTGTCCAACGTGAAACAAAGGTAGACTATTTACTCCACGAGAGAAAACACTGCTTTCCCACAGTGCAAAGAAAAGGAGTTACACCCTGAATAGAAAAGAAGTGAGGAGTTGGTTGGAGAAGAGGGATAGTTACTATGCAGCTTGGAAGCCTGATAGAAAAACAAACACAGCAAAATGGCAGTTTGGGAAAAACCACACTGTTTATCAGTCTGAGAGTGACCAAGATACAATGACTTAAAAGCATATGTAACACGTCACCAAACAGGGCAAGCTTGCAAAGCATACAGCAAAGCTTTGCAGATATGTCTAAGATCTATTTTAAGATAAAAAAATTCTTGAAAATAAAAATTAGAGATGTCCAAATTTCTATGATTTCTTCAGCTCTGTATGGATACTTTTCTATGCCTGGTTTAAAACACGCTCAAGGCAGCAAACATACTTGGTGTATAGTAACACTATTACTTCAGCCACTTCAGCAGATCTGGCTATCACCAGGGTAGTGGCTGCAAACTCACTACCACTCTTTTCCCTATTCCTCTTTCCCCTCTGTCTGCATTCTGCTGTGCATCCTACAAACACTGCAGCCTTGTGTGTGCTGCCTTGACAGTTTTACATGCTAAATCTGACAATGAACTACTAAATCCTTATATTTGCATTTCAGAAGGGTGCTCTTGGTGGGGGAGGAAGCACTTCCTATTTCTTGATTTAAGCACAATGCACACAGATGGTGCTACAGAAACAACAGGAGACATGATTTTGAAGCACCTTACAGCCTTCTGCGTACACTCACAAAACTTATACTTTTGTGACTGAACAGCTCACACAATTAATCACCTAAGCATCTTCAAGACTGGCCCCAGTCACCCTGTATTAGTTAAATATTGATAAATATAATCAAGTACAATGGCAAAGAGCAGAAAGCTAAGCTAGTCAAAAAGAAGATACAACAGCAGCACATACATTTTTCAAGTCTCAGCTGAGTGACTCAGTCTGTTTTCAAGATCAAACTTTCTAGAAGTAACGACAATAGAAGAGAGTGAGCTCTATCATTCTACCAGGACATTCAGCCCTGATGTTTACAGGTGACTTAGACCAACTAAGCAAAACATAGCACAGAAATTACCAGGTTATATTAAAAGAAAAGCTTAAAATAACCATTGTGAGCTAATGTTAGAAGTATGCAATGAACTAGGTTAGGTCACACCTACAACATTATTTGCTGTCAGCTTTGAGAACTCTTTTATGAGCTCTACAAATACACTAGCAATGCTGCTGAGAAAAGCATCAACATTAAGCCTTGCATCAAGCTAGCTGTTGTCTTGTTTTCCACATTTGATAACTATTCATAAGTGCTATATCAAATTTTACTCTACCCTTATTTTAAGAAGATCCAGATATTTTAGTCACAAAAGTTGCTGGATTGTTTTCTGCTTTCTTATTTATATGCAAGTGAGAAGACAGCAGAGCAGCAAATTCACCTCCTCGAGATTTCTTCATCTGTTGCTTTTATATTAAACACAACACTAAAGACATGGCTCTTGCTGTCCTAATCCCTTCCTCACTAACATGGTCACATCATGTCACAAAAGATGGTGTCACATCTAAAATTAGAAAGAAATCTCAACTGTGATGATTTTAACACTGAGTCTAACCTTGAGAAATGCTAAGCACCTTCCAAGTGGTACAAGAACATGGATTCAAGGATTTGACTGCAGAATCAGAAGTCAACACACACACAAAAAAAAAA
>VWYK01042500.1:3309-14404 GCA_013399775.1 Semnornis frantzii | reverse complement strand
CTGCAGTGTCTCAGAATTTGTCTTCTGCACAAAAAGAGGTACTTAATAATCAAGATCATTAAATTTCAGTTAATAAGTGACAAAACACTCTTCATTTCCCATTGATTTATATAACTGCAAAAAATCTCAGTTGCAAGGACCTATGCCAAAGGGGTTCTGCAAATCTTTTGTCTTCACTAATATTTTGCAGCCAGACAACTCAGAACACTGCTTGCAGGAAAGTTCGAGGTGATTTTTTAAAGACATTAAATGACTGAGATATTAGCTTTATATATAAATAAACCAAACAGTTCAGTTCTCCAGTATATAAAAAACTCAGTCAGATACCATAGCTTTCTTATGAAGTTTCAATGATCTTCCCCTGCCCCACACTCCCCCAAAACACCAAGGAGAGTGTTTGGCAACAATGTATGTATGTACGTCCATGTACCAACATTTCAGTAACTCAGGAATTTGATGATTAAGACTAGCAATACCTTTCTCTGCAAAAAGGTACATAAAAATAAAGCTTCTTTTTTGATAGGAATTGAAGCCAAGAGTCATAATTACTCTCATCATCCTGAAAATGTGTAGCAGATGCAGAAATCATTAGTGAAGCCTATAACTGCACAAGGGAAGTTTGCTCCTACAGTCTTGTGTATACATACATTTCTATATCACTCACTCGGGTTCATTTTCAGAAAGACAAAGAAATAGTTAATAGGCAGTCAAATTACCTAGGAAACACTTTCCACTGTTGGATACATTTATGGAAATGAGGAACAATGAATTTATCATCATCTTTGTGCTAGCAATGAAAAATATTTATTTGCCTGAAAGGATTTGCATAAACTTTGATATCTGATTAGTAACAGGAGTTATTAATATAAAAAGGAGAGCAAAGTGTTCTGATTAGTTTTTGCCACTGCAGACCTACAACACTTCTGCTGTTACAAATGTATGCATTCTGGATTTCTATCAGAAGAGATACCAGAGGTTGGCCCAAAAGAGGATTTCAGGAAAGTCAAGGCGCCTGTCAACTCTTATTTTATGCCCAGTGTGATAAATTATTGGCATGAACAACAACCACTTGATCTTCTAGCTTTCATTTCACTGCACAAATATTAATGGATTTCTCTTAACCTCAGTGTGAGGATGGTCAATATTATCCCAGGTTTAAAGATGAAGAACTGTGCAGAAAAAAAAGAAAATGCAAGGATTTTTATGTTTCTAAACCTCAATCTGGTTGCTAAATTAGAATGACTTTGGCTGCTGTGCCTCAGACCCATGTTATATGGTCATGATCTACAATCTATCCATTTGCATGAGATCACAGAGAACTGGACTGTGGGGTCTATGGGGATGTTGACTCCATTGTACTGTGGAATAAATGCTATATTCATACAAGGGTGAGGACACTAAAAGGTTTAATTCCCTCCTCAACTTTCTTTTTGTCTTTTTCTCAACCTGTCTGGCTGTGCTCAGGTTGCTTCTCCTCCGAAACAGCAGCACTTGAACGTGTGTCAGAGAGGAGGTCTGAGCCACAGAAAACCTGAAGAAGAATGGGTTGGCCTTGCAAACGGTGACAGAGATCAGTGTTCAGTTCTGCTTATCCAGGTTTTGGGCAGGTTACTTAATTAGTTTTGATCACCTGCGTAAACTGAAGCAGTAAATCTTTCTACTGCTTTTGGTCTTGTACACTTAATTAGGAGTTTCTCTGACGACAGGGATATATTAAACATTTCACTCAACAAAATCCTAACATTTATATCAGAGCTTTGGGACTCCTTTTGATCCCAGTTTTCCATCCAGCTCATAACAAATGTGCATAGATGCGAGGCATTTAAAGCCCAATTTGCAATCTGAAGACATTTCTTTGCCTTTGAACACTGGGGTGTTTTAAATTCTGCCTTTGTTTGGGGACCAACTTACATGCATTAGAGCATCCACCTCCTATTGCTTTAGGCATGGAAACTGAATAACAAGGAAGCAGAAGATTAGACTAGAAGAAAAGATTTTCGTGTTCAAGTAAAATTTCTTACATTCAGAAGTTTTATAGTTATGAAATAAATACTCTTAGGTCTGAAAAAGTCTGGCCCTGTGTTATCATTGAAGCTTCCCTTTATCTTGATAATTCCTATTTGAGACTTGCCATTGTGTCACAGGAGACCTCTGACTCTGTCTCAAAGGTTGTGACAAGATTATTACCACATTAATATCATCAACAGAGACAGAGGATCCAGGTTACATGGAGGAAAATCCAGCTTTGATACTTCTTCTCACACATCAGAGACCTTTCCAGATGAACAAAATCTCACAAAATCCACATTAGAAATCTTGAGAACTGTCTCTTATGTAGGTAACCTTAAAGTCAGCAAAGATGGCTTTTTATTGGGATTTATTATGTAGATCTTTGGATTCTTAAAAAAAAAGAAGTTGAAAACTTCCACTTGGTTTCTATTTCACTGTTTTAAAGAGTTGTTTTCCTCAGAGCTTTACATGTTTCATACAAGTATTTCTAGAACGAATTAAATGTTTTGGGAGTTTTTCACTTGGAAAAATCTAAAAATGAAGGTAATTGCTCTGAGAATTGGAGATTTTGGGTTGGGTTTATTTTTGGATTGCAAAGAAATCTCCAGAGATACTTAGTGCTAACATTGACCTCTACGTGACTGCAATTTATTTAAAATACCACTCTAAATGCAACTTTTTTTTTTTTCTACACAGTCACAGCATTGCTTTAAATTCCAAGTGCTCACTAGTAGCTTGATTATTGGTTCCAATATTTTTCTCAAAATTCAAACTTGACTGAATGGTTTTTATTACCTGGTTCAACTGTTTTAGCCTTTTAAAGAGACTTTCTACCTGAACTAGGTCACTATGTCCAAATTCACTGGCTCTGAGGCATGATTATATATGCTGTGTGATCTTCTAGGAGGTAGGAAGTGCTGTACCTCTTGCTCTCACACATAACACATATGTTTTCAATTGCTACACATGCTTTATGTGCTCATACAAGTGTGCACAATCATGGTAATACACAATTTAAGCGTCAGTATCTGAACGTATATTTCAATGCAACTAAGGATCTGCTTATCATGCACTCCTGTCATCTTAGCAATGTTGAAACAAATGTGTTTGAAGACTTCTGAATGCATGGAAGTGGCCTAATAAATTCATGTCTATAACATCATGCAAGTGAGGTCATACATGGCATTTTGTCTAGAGAAAAATGTTATGTTTCCATTAAGAAAGTTTTTAGGCTTAAAGTTACTCATGTGGCTTGGCAGAAAGACCCATGAGACAGATAATGCTGTGATGAAGGTCTGACTTATTCTAAATTCTGCTATTTGCTGCATCAGCAAAATGGGGAAATGTGTATTAAACCCCAGCTTTACGCTTTACCCAATGACAAAGAAAGCCACAGAAAGCAAATGATTCATTGCACTATGATTGTCTAACAGAATGAAAGATACTGAAAGCCTTGGAAATGTCAAGAATGTCTCCAGACTTGTCAAAGAACAGGGACAACTCTCAATGTTTACAGCCTCTGTGAATACTCATGTAAAAATAGTAAATGAACAGGACTGCATCTAGGTTCATGAACTAAGCCATTATTAGTGAGAGAGTTGAGGCTCTTCAGCCTAGATAAGAGAAGGCTTCAAGGAGACCTTATAGTAGCCTTCCAATATCTGAAGGGGGCCTACAGGAAGTCTGGGGAGGGACTATTGACAAGGTCTTGGCAATGACAGGACAAGGGGCAATGGGTTTAAACTGACAGAGGGGAGATTTAGACTAGATGTCAGGAGGAAGTTCTTTACAGTGAGGGTGGTGAGACACAGGAACAGGCTGCCCAGGGAGGGTGTGGCTGCTCCCTCCCTGGAGGGGTTCAAGGCGAGGTTGGACGAGGCCTTGAGTGACCTGTTCTAGTGGGAGGTGTCCCTGCCTATGGCACAGGGTTGGAACTGGATGATCCTTGAGGTCCCTTCCAACCTTACCATTCTATGATTCTATGATTATTTGCACCTTTTAATTGCTGTCATGCTCTCTAGGCCATATTTGGTCTCGGTCAACCAACAGCACCTGGAATGCTGTGAAAAAGAGGATGTGTCCAGGACCATTCTGAGCAAGTAGAGTGGTTAGAGTGACCCCATTTTTTTTTAAAGGTTATCCACACAAGAAGGTTCTACCTTGTTTTATTTAACAGTGCAAGTGTCTCAACAGCCAAGAGATTGAGACTGTAACTATCTCATAAATATTTTTCACCAACAAAAAACATCTATGCATATTGGAGAAAGTGTAGGTTTTGCCATATTAATTGATCTGTTTCCCATTTTGTAAAGAAGATACTTTCAGGACAGTTTCACTCAGTAATTTAAACTGCTTCACCCACTTACAACAGCTAAGGACTCATAACAAAAAGGAATTACACAAGTTCAATTCCTTTGTTATTTGATTCATGTGAGCCTAGCTCTGCAGCACGGGAAATGACACTGTGGTCCCTTTTACAAGTTCTTTCTTCATTTCACAGTTCGCTAATTTTCATAAATATCAGAAAGAATAAAAACATTAAGGAGTGCTCAGTAATTTCCAAAGTATCCATGCTGAAAATGCATAGATGATGATTACCATCAGCAGCTCCTCTTTCAGAAACTGTCTTTAAAATCTCTTGATGGGAGAAACCTTTTCAACAGAAGCCTGCAACTCACTGATAATTCTTCAGTCAGGTGAAATTTCTGGAGAAAATCCAGGGAAGCCTAATGTAATTTTGGAGCTGGCATTAGCTTACATAGGTTATTAAATCAAATGAACTCCTGAAATCCCTTCCAAGAGTTTTTGTTTGTTTGTTTATTTTATTTTATTTTATTTTGAACCCAAATACCCCAAAATACATTTATTTCAAACCATGATTAGAACAAACTCCATAAAATATTAATATTGCTGTTCTCTATTAAGCAACTAAACATCAGTTTGAGAACTCTGCTTACACCACTGATGTGCTGGACACTGTCCAGACATACCAAAGGATGTGCTCTGTGCTCCAAAAACCTCTCAACTTTTAATTCAGTCTTGTTATAATTAAGATAATCAACAAAACAGTTATTTTAAATTGAATGTGGAAATATACCATGTCAATATCTTTGTCTGAGCAATAAACCTGTAAGGAGAGCTCGTAATAGGAGCTAAAAAAAATGTGAATGCTCATCTCATTTTGGGTTGGAAATTTTTTTTTCAAGTGACTCACATTATAAACATCAATGATTGCAGTGACTAGAGTGCTGCTTACTGTACTGGGACATGCGATGTGTGCAAATATATTCTAAATGCATAGTGTTGAGATTAATTTTGTCCAAAACACTTTGCAAAGGAGTTTAACATCACTGTGACTAACTTCTCTAACATCGTACACACTGTGAGAGGGTACCTCTAACCTTCCAACATTCAATCTAACATCCTCTCTCATAAATTGCACAGATGAATAGTACCAGGGTCACAACAAGAAGAGAAACAAACCTTTATTAAGTGTCAGTCATTGCTCATTGACATTAGTTAAAGATCTGGAAGGTTGTGCAGGAGTTGACTGATCTGGAAGAAGACTGTGTTCATATATGGTAGGCTAATAACACTGGCAGATAGGAGCAATAGTGATCACTCTACCAATATTACCTACTAGACACCTAAAGACCCTACCACGTCTGGTTTTTTTAAACGAGTTTTGTGTTTAGTATTAAAATTTTATTTTAGCATTAAAATTGTACAAATAAAGAAAAGCAGACACTAAAATTCCAAGGTAAAGGTCAAGAAGATTCATTCCTGAGATTTTTGGTACTCAGATCTGTTTCTATTCATTCTATTGAAAATGCTTTTCTTTTACTCCTTTGTCCTAAAGTGGCTTATATCATAACATCTGTGTATGATGTATCTATCCAGCCGGCATGGACTGGAATAGAATTGGCAACACATGGAACAGCCCACTTCCACACTACTAACTTTGACAAAAGGTCTTTCAAGTCACAGCTTCTTCTAAGTTCAACATCATTGACATGGGTACCACTCAAGGGCTTATCTGTGTTACTGGAGTCTATCAGACCCAGTCCAAATCACAGTACACAAAGTTATTGTGAGGTTAGCATCTGCTTTGTTTCCCAGTTCCCCAGGAAATGGTATTAAAAATGGATGGCCTGTTTTGCTTTTCCTTACTGCACAGTAGGTGTCAAGGTCTTTGATCAACTGCACTGGCACAAGTAGGATTTACTTGTATTACAAAACTAATGAGTTTTTATTTACACTGAGGCAACACAGCAGCAGTACTGAAAATCTCACTGTCTCCACGTACATTAGCTAATACTGAGATTTTAAAGCTTCTTAGAGAGCAAATCCGACCCTCAGGATACAAACTTCCACAACCCACTTAAATCAAACTATAAGTCTGGCAAACACGCAGATAAGCTCTCCTTTTGGTCTATCCTGCAGAGGAGAGTCTAGACTGAATAACATAAAGTGGGTTTGTGACTTAAATCATTGCAAATTCTCTGGCAGGATGTATCTTGGTCTGCATTCTTCATCATCACTTCTACCTAGAAATACAAGGAAGGAAAATTAAAGCTATGTGAATTCAGGTGAAGCCAAATGAAACCATCTGAAAATTAGCACCTGTTAAATTACTGCTCCATCAGATCACCACGGGAAGCAATTTTTTTTTCCGATTGTCTTTTCAGTGGTTTAAGATTGACTGGATGGCAGATGTCCACCAAGCGGTTCTGTTACTGCCTCGCTTCAACTGGACAGAGAAGAGAAAATACAATGAAAGGCTCATAAGTCAAGACAAGAACAGAGATCACTCAGTGATTACACAGACAAAACAGACTTGACTTTTGAAAACTGGGGACCTCAGACACTGACTTTCTCTGGAGATAGAGGAAACATTAAATATTTGTGCACAGATTGGTACATAAGACTACAAAAAGCTATTTTATTGCCTTCAGGTTTTTAACAACACAAATCTCTTTACCGTGGGATTCTTTGCAGGTAGAGTCATTAATTAACTTGAGATCTATCTGGCTACAGAGAGGAGCAAGAGTTACTACAGTGACAAACTGAAGAAGTAAGCAAAAGAAATACCAGAGTCTGAAAGTATATCAAATCCATGTGTCCCACAGGGTACAAAGCATTGATACTGTTACAAAGAGAAACTCTTACATCTAAGGTAGTGTTATGAGACTCCAATGCAATAAAGTCTGAATATCCAGGTCTCAAAGATGTCTACCAGAATCCAAATGGTTAAGGGTGTATTCATTTTCTTCACTGAATAATTTTGTAAGACATTTATGTTGTCATTAATGATCAAGGAAATTGTATATTTAGGGATATAATTGGAGAACTCTTGGTCTTTCTTAAATATGTATCAGAGATACAGAGACATAATCCACATATATTAGAAACAGATGAAAATGAAGCTTATATCTGATTGGAATGTATTTTCTCCCTCTGTGTTGTCATAGGCCTAAGCAGGCCAAAATAGGTTTATATGTGTCCTGGTTTGCCCAGACATGTTTTCTCCTCTTCCCCGCCTTCTGAGATGGGGAGGAGCAACTGCTGGAAAGAGGACAAAGAACCTGGAGCCACTGAGTCTAAGAACTCTGGCCTGCTCAGACATCTTCTGTTTCCCTCCTTCTGTGCTTCAGGGAGCAACCATGGGAAAGGAAAACAAAAACCCTGGCTTCACCTAACATGGTCAAACTTGGCAAAGTGCCATGGGTAATCTGTATCCAAAGGCCCATTAGTCTTGGGGTGTATTGATAAAAAGGGATGAGCAGGTAGCACAATCTGCTTTCTGCCATTGTATTCATGCATGCTGCTGCTGCCTCATTGCACCCTGAACTGCCTGGAAACTCCACTGTCAGGAACAGACTTTAAATGTGATCAGCCTGCACAGCCAGCGTGACATTGTGCCAGGACTGCACATGGCATTGCATCCTGCCTGCCCCTCTGCAAGGCTTCTGCTGAATCAGGAGCCAAGAGGAACCAGGGCAGAGACTGTGCCAGACTCCCAGTTTCCTGAGAAAAAAGCCTAGGAAAGCTCCAAAGCCTCTAACAGCTTTGAGACCACCGACAGTAACCCTGCCACGTGCTTTGGGTACTGTCTGATAATATTTTGTGAACAAATACTGCAAGCCTCTTGTAATCACTAATTGCCTTCTGTCATAAGCAGAAGGGAGTTTCCTGCATCCATCTGGTGGCTAAACAGGATCATTAACCGCAAGCAGTATAATGACTGCAAGAACCTTCTCTTCCAGTATAATATTTGCATTTGCTGTTACCTCTTAAAGTGTTCCAGTTTTGCCTGTTCCCTGTGTGTGTAAATTTCCAAACCGTGCACTTTGAACCTTGTAAATAAGTTTTCTAGTGAGATTTAATGTTAATAAATTATTTTCATAGTTATTAACAATCTTCACCTGGATATCAACATTAATGTCAATTATTAATTTTGGATCATTTGTAACACTCTGATATCTGCTAATCCCCCTCCCCACAACAATTAAAATGTTCACTTTTTAAATTTACTCTTTGCACAACAAAAACCCTTCAGATTTTGAGTGTTTGCCTCAAAGTGAATACCCTGCAAAGGAGAGATGCTTTTCATGCACAACAATCATTAAGACTTTTTAAAAGTATTTTTTCTCAATGTATGTAAAAAATATTAAAATATCAATTTATTTATTCTGTAAGCAAAGAACAATACTTGGAAAGGCAGAAGAAATGAAAAGGTTTGTCAGAAACTAAGAGTATAGCAACAAATTGGCATGCCTGTTCTGTTCTTTGCTGATGCAAAGCTATACAGGGCTACACTTCCCCAAACTAACAAAACACTGTGTAAACAAGAGTATTACTATGGTGATTTTTCTCCATGATCTGCAGCACAGATATTGAAGTTCCTATTGGAAAGAAACATCAGCGAGAACTAAAAATGGATGGGAACGTAAATTTAAAAGGAATTAGAAGATCAGTTTTGTGTGTGATCCTGGAGGGCATGAATAATGAGGAACATGACTAGCAATAAGTATATAAAAATAGTGAAGAAAGGGGAATTATTCAGAGTGAGATGGGGAAGGAAAGCATATATAAGATTAGCGGAAATCGATTAGAAAATTTTATTCAGGATGATCTTCCTGACAACCAGATCTGTTTATCTATTACTCTACTCTCAAATAATGCCTTACTTCTCAAGTCTTTCTCAGCTGCTATAGATATTCTCCTGACAATGATCATCTTCTGCATTGGAGTAAAGGACATGATAAGTGATTTCTTTCCCTAGTTAGTTTCTGCACAGTTGCCAAAACTGTTGTGATACTTAAGTTTTAGTCATGAAGGAAGCATTTTCCAATTATTTTACCAGCTTCAGGTGTAGAATAAGTGCTTTTTGTATTAGATAGGACTGTCACATTTAGCCTACACGAAGATCATACTCTTGCTGTTGGGGAACTCTATTTTAAAGAGAATCATAATTTAAGAGAGAAAGGGAAAAAAAAAATCTTACGTTGTTTTCATTTTAGTTCTTCTCTGCCTCATGACAGTAGCAAAATAAGCAGCTAATGCTCTACAGAAAATATACTTAAATCGTCTGAAATAGAAAAAAGAAATCTCATAGGCTTCAGCTGAGCCCTGCATAGAATCATAGAATCATAGATCATAGAATGGTAAGGTTGGAAGGGACCTCAAAGATCATCCAGTTCCAACTGCCTACCATAGGCAGGGACACCTCCCATTAGTACAGGTCACTCAAGGCCTCGTCCAACCTGGCCTTGAACACCTCCAGGGAGGGAGCATCCACAACACCCCTGGGCAACCTGTGCCAGTGCCTCACCACCCCCACTGGAAAGAACTTCCTCCTAACATCCAGTGTAAATCTCCCCTCTGACAGTTTAAACCCATTACCCCTTGTCCTGTCATTTGAAGACCTTGCCAATAGTCCCTCCCCAGCCTTCCTGTAGGCCCCCTTCAGATACTGGAAAGCTACTATAAGGTCTCCTCGAAGCCTTCTCTTCTCCAGGCTGCAGAGCCCCAACTCTCTCAGTCCGTCTTCATAGCCAAACTGCTCCAGCCCTCTGATCATCTTTGTGGCCCTTCTCTGGACCCGCTCCAACAGTTCCATGTCCTTCCTGTGCCGGGGGTTCCAGAACTGCACACAGTATGCAAGCCTCATTCAACTGGTTTGGTTGGGAAAGGTTCTTAAGAATACCCAGTCCAACTATAACCTAACACTGCCAAGTCTATCACTAAACACTTATCACTAAGCACCACACCTAAAAATATCTTTTAAATACATCCAGGAATGATGACTCAACCACTTCCCTGAGCAGCTTGTTCCAGTGTTTGGCAACCCTTTCAGTGAAGACATTTTTCCAGTGTCCAATCCAAGCTTCCCCTGGCACAATTTGAGGCCCTCTACTTGTCCTACGTTACTAAGTCCTGCTGCCTAGTAAGGGACCCTAGCTCATGCTTAGCTTGAAGGTTGCCTTCAGTACTACTCCTGGCCCAAAACTGTATCAGAGAGCTCTGTTCTTTTCATGACCAAATACCTAACTTTACTTTCCCTATAAAGGAAATGAGGATAACTTACCATTATCTCTTTAAGACTCTGAAAGACTCTATGCCCAACATTGGCTCTGACTGAAAGCTCATGAATTCATAAGAGTCATGTTGGCACAATCATTATCTTTCCTTCTAAGTGAAATTACATTTTCCCATAAATACTTTGGAGTGTCAAATATAACTAAATTTTAGAAATTAAACTAAATTGTGACACATTGAGAAAATGTCTATTTTAATAATTTTGATTGTTATATTTTAATTCTGACATGTTGAAGTTTCTGCAATTAAATTCGTTAAATTTTGTTAAATATTTTTACTTTGAGATCAGAAAGAAATAGTAAATATATGCAATGAAGTATTCCATAGTTATGGGGGGAAAAAAATCCCACCTCACAACAACAATCGAATTTGTATTTCAGGTGGAAAGATATATTATTTGATTTTCATTTCATAGCAATTGTTGGTGATCTCAACTCCTTCCCAGTTCTTAATTTCAAGACATATTTTCACAGAGTCTTTTTTT
>VWYK01042498.1:0-12812 GCA_013399775.1 Semnornis frantzii | reverse complement strand
GAGATTAAGACTTCTGATAGGCACTAATTGTTAAGCTCTGCAGTTCTGTTCTTATTGCATTGCACTACTTGCTAGTATGTTACAAACTGAGCAAATGAATTTTTGTTGAGGCAAGTCCTCTGTTTCTCTCCCAGACCTTCTCTTTTTCCCTCTGCAGCAGGGGTTTCATGGGATTTTCATGCTCAAGAACTGACAAGTTTACTAAAACAAGAAAAAATATCCATGTAGGGTGGAAGCACAGAAGCAGCTTAATGAAGTTTGAATATAGATGTTGTGGCAAAAAAGAAAACATTAAACCTAACAAAGCTTGGATTTATTTCATTTTCAGGAAAGAACAGTAACAATTAGAAGACAGACTGTAGGAGGATTTGGATTAAGTATAAAGGTAGGATGTTTTTTTCCCCTCAGTCTATTATTGCATGTTATATAAAAGGAGTCTTTGTATATAATTAATGTTACTTTTTGTGAGGATAAGTTGTATCTTAAAAGACCAAAAACAGGAGGGTAAACAGTCGAGGCTGTTAGATATTGTCACAGTAGGCAGCCAGCAGCTACACTGCACTATGGAATGGAAGGCAATGGAAAGATCATTCCCTTAAGTTTCAAGCTGAGCAACTGTAATAAGATTTGATTACAGTGGCAGACACATGGAAGAGCCCATAAATTCATCATCAGTTCTCCTATGACCATCCCATTGAATCAGTGTGATTCATTAGCAGGACAGAAAGTGTTGTATTGTTTGGTGTTATTGTTTGTTTTGCTGTAGATAAGCAAGGACTGCAATTGATCATGTATTGTATTGCTGCTTGCTGCTTCTTTCCCTCTCCCTGAGAAAAGCAGAAGGTCAAGATGTTAATAATTCCAAATGAAACTAATTATGCTTTAGTGACTCATCTGTGAGGGGAACTCTTTCCTTCTGTGTTATAACCTGAGTGCTCCAACTTCATTTGTAAAAATCAGAGATTTAGCTAACTGCTTAAAACTATCTGCTTGTGAGATTGATTGTTACACCAGACCTGAACTTAAGCCCTTTAAAAGATTGCTTATAATCCACTCTTTGAAGGACTGGAAGAGGAAAAATCCCTTGTTTTATGGTTTGCTTTACTGAAGTTAATGGTAAAAGTGTGATTGAATTTGAAGCAGAACTGATCAGGTTTGCACTCTTGGGGAGGAATTACTTTCATATTTCCAAAGCCCATTTAGAACCTTCAGTAGTTAAATCTCTTTGTGTGAGGGAGTAGCTATGGACTTAAATGGAGAAGCTGATAAATGTAGTGTCACATTCCAGTCATTTAGCACATCTCTGCCAAATCTGAGGTGCAGAGATTTGACACAAGAAGCTGCTGAGTGTATGACTTCTGAGGGAACATCAGGTGTCTCAGTAGTGGAGTGCAGNGGAACATCAGGTGTCTCAGTAGTGGAGTGCAGCATTCTTGCAGCAATAAAATTAATAGTTCATTAAATAAATTAAGGTTTGAAGTTACAGCCTGACTCCTGGCTACCCGGATCCTGCACAGTGCCATTTTCCTGCCTCTGTTTTACTTATTCTTTTTTAAATGGTGAACATCATCATAAATCTCCTGAGGTTTGGGATGACTTTTCAAAGTTTGATGAAAAAAAATCTCTAAAGCAAGCCTGTGCACCTGTCCTGCTCACACTTACAGCCATACTTGGCTGATTCTCCTGCTCTTCATTCATTCTGTGGTATGTTTTTCATTGACACAAGTTCTTGTGTGCAGAAATGAAACAACACAAAGTAATCTGAGGATGCTGAAGTCCAACAGTTAGTCTAATTTTTTTCTAGCTTGTCCTGGTCCTTAGACCATCAAAATACTCAGGTTCAGTCCTTTATACATCTTGGATGTATAAGGAATGTGTGTTTGTGTATATATATATATGTGTGTGTGTGTATATATATGTATACGTATGTATAATGTATATATAAGGAAACTGGGTGGCTGGACCCAAAAAAAGCTGTTTCCAAAGAAAAAATTGTCTGCTGAAGAGTAAGCAAACCCTTAATTAGAATTCCTAGACAAGTGTGGCAAGCTGTGATTTCTGGTGATCTGAATTTGTACAGGTTGCCTTCAAAGTTGCACTTTGATGCTCTGTGCAGCTATTAGTCTCTGTAGATTTGCCTTTTTCTTCCTTTGAGCTTCCTTTTTGTTGTTATGCCTTTTAATACTTTATTCTTAAGCACCACGAATGCTTCCAGTCCCAACAGGGCAAACTGAATGAAGCAACAGCATTGAATTGTTGTTGAACTGTTGAAATACCTTCCAGTTTTCCTTTCTTTCCCCTGATACACTGAACACCTACTGTTCCATTTATTAATTTTTTTTTTTGTCTGTTTCTTTTTACTTATTCCACTGCTTTGCTCTCTCTTTGTGCTTGTGTGACAGAGACAGAAACAAATAAAGGCTGCTTTTGAGATGAAAAGTCTAAACTTGCTTTTCTTGGGTCTTTGTTTACCTGCTTCTTGCCAGCAGGGTCACAGTGTGGCTGCCATTGTACAGCCATGGCCACTTTGCTTTTGTGGGACGCGATTTCAGAGCTTTAACTCTCCAGAATTCACAGGAACTCATGTCCTTTTTCTTCAAGTCTTGTGATTTTGAGCAACATTCAGTTGAGCTGATGAGAGGCAATAAGGAATATATCTGAATTATTTATTATTATTGTGGGTTTTTTAAAAAGGAGGAAATGCAGAATCAGTTGTTTTTTTCAGTCCCTCTGAAAACTGCAGTTACAAAAAGGGTCGAGTATAATTTTAAGCAAAAAGATCTTTCCAGTGACTGACAAAATTGCCATTTATTCTGTTTTCAGGGTGGAGCAGAACATAATATTCCAGTGGTCATTTCTAAGATTTCCAAAGAACAAAGAGGTGAGTGTCAGACTAACACACTGGGGTTTTTTTTTTTCTATGCTCCTTAAATGAGGCAAGTTGCATCAAGCCTTGAGGTTCTTCAGGAAGTGCTAAACAAATGCTGTTGGGGTTCCATTTCTCTCTTCATCTTGATGATCTCTTAGAACTGTTCTCTGAAAAAGTACAGAATTTATGTTTGAAATATTTTGTAAAGTCTTCAACATGACTTCTTTTAAGAAAAGATTTCACAAAGCATTATTTTTAAGGAGGAAAAAAAAAAGTTATTCAGAGAATACAATTTTTTAGCAAGTTTAACAAAAGTTAATGATTTTGTGGCTTCTAATTCCAAGTTTTTATTGCCAGAAAGCTGCAGCAGATCAACTCTTTAGCCATGAAAGTGTGTTAACACTAGAAGAGAATGCATGTCCCTTACTACTCAGAGAGGGGTGGGCAGGGACAGACCCTTGATAATCCCTCTGCCATTTCAGCATCAGGTGTTGTGCTGAACAACTCTTGCAATGCAACTGGCACTGCATAAGATCTTTGCATTTCTATTTTTATATGAGCAGAGCTGGTGCTGCATCTCTGCATTGTTTTTAGCTGGCAATGTTTTGAAATTATTGGAATGGTATAATCTGTGCTAGGAAAGTGGATGGTGGTTAAGAAGCTCATGATGTGTGCCACAAGGAGAGATGACAGTTGTGACTCAGTAATAGCATGATGCATTTGGTATCTCTGTTGTGTTTGTATGTATTTGGGTACTTTATGTAAGGTCAGAAATGTAAACTTGGAAGCATTTTCCCTCCATCTGTAAGGCAATAATTCTGGAATACTTCCTCTGCACAATTAAAATGTGCCAACTAAAAAAGAAAAATCTCCTTGTCACCCACACAAACAGAGAGAGAGGTACATGAGAATCAGTGTGCTGAGAACTGAATGCCAATCTTGAAAGGTGGATATGAAAGTTGTGTGTAAGGGGCTTATGGAGTAGCATGGAATGAGCCCCTAAGGAAGGCAGTAAGATTAACCTTAAGAGGTTACAGTTGTGACTCCATTTGTTTCCCTCTACATGCAAGGATGTAATACATAACAATGTGGCATCTATTGCCTACACTGGCTATTAAAATACTATTAAGCTCTGCAGGAAAAGTAAGAAAAGATAGACTTCAGTTTAATTGAGGACACTAAAGTGCACACTGTTTTCTTTTGGTCGTTATTTTTTTGCTGCAGTAACTGATGCATTATTTCTAACCTCAATACCACCCTGAGATAGAATCTTCATTACTCCTTACAGTAAAAAGAGTGCTGGTTTTTAGAGAGCTAGTTCTGAAGGAGAGCTCTTGTGCAGGACATGTCTGTCTGGTGGGGTAGGTGGTGTCATGCCATGTGTCTGTACAGAAGAAGCTGTTTGACTCAGAGCTATAGAGTTGGTTCTGCCTTTCTTCCATCTGACTCCAGCTCATTCTTTGGAGCTTTGAACAGGAATGTGACATCTGATGCATGTAAGATACCTGATGTCACATGAGGCCATACATGAATTGTTAGCACAGGCAAGCCCAGTGTCTGAAGAAGAGTGCTGGGATGTGCATCTGTTTGATAAAAAAGTGATGAAGAAATACCTACTCTCCAATCATTTAAGCACTCTTTGTTACACTTAGCTAATGTAGGCAGTCCTTCAAACACATACTTGAGCATCCTAATTTATGTCAATATTGATTCCAGTTTTACAACTCATGTAAATAAGTGTTTGGCTTTAGTTCAATTCTAGTCTTTTCTAGACAGTGGCTTCTGTGATGATTTGGAACTCTACAGACAAATAATCCCATATAATCTGTTAACATTCCTTAATTCTTGCATTAGGGATTATTTATTTCTTTATACCTTAATCATTGTTATATTACTTGTGTGTTTATAAAATAGGTTTTTATGAGAGAGCTCTGCAACACAGCACAATATTTAAAAAGGTCAACTGGAGACAGATGTTTTTTTTAAAGCCCTTTGTCATTTATAGGATATGGATTTGTTTTGAAAATGAAATTGAGTTTAGCTGGTGATTTTCTACAGTATGCTGCTTGTCCAACTCTCCAGCATGTTTTTATCCAACAGAAGTACTCCACTGAGTTTATCAGGAAAGTAAGATCTGAAGTAGCTTTAGTAAAAGCTTACAAGTTATACTTGTCATTCGTATGTAGCTCTGGAGTCTCCATGTTGCCTTTTTTTTCCTCTGAGTTTGTAATAAATGATCTCTTGCAGGCAAGTAACTCTTAGAATCACAGAATGGTAAGGTTGGAAGGGACCTCAAGGATCATCCAGTTCCAACCCCCTGCCATAGGCAGGGACACCTCCCACTAGCACAGGTCACTCAAGGCCTCCTCCAACCTGGCCTTGAACACCTCCAGGGAGGGAGCAGCCACAACCTCCCTGGGCAACCTGTGCCAGTGTCTCACCACCCTCACTGCAAACAACTTCCTCCTAACATCCACTTTCAATCTCCCCTCTGCCACTTCAAACCCATTGCCCCTTGTCCTGGCATTCCCAGACCTTGTCAATAGTCCCTCCCCAGCCTTCCTGTAGCCCCCTTCAGATCCTGGAAGGCTACTCTAAGGTCTCCTGGAAGCCTTCTCTTCTCCAGGCTGCACAGCCCCAACTCTCTCAGCCTGATCTCGTAGCAGAGCTGCTGCAGCCCTCTGAGCATCTTTGTGGCCTCCTCTGGACCTGCTCCAATGGTTCCATGTCCTTCCTGGTGTCATCTTGTATTCAAAAGAAATACTCCATAGCTCACACAATACCCTGAAAGATGCCAGGGACTGATGGTTCATGATGTTGTGCTTGGGCTGGGTAGATATACCAGCATTTTAATATTAACTTAAAATAACAACAATGAATCCAAATGATGCATTTGGAAATTCTGGAGTTCTACAGATGGTATTTGGGGTTTTGGTTGTTCTTTGTTTGTGGGGTTTTTTTGTTTGATCTGTTAGTTAGGTTTTCTTTATTAGGGTTTTGCTTTGGTTTTTAGGAGAGTACATCACCCCATTAAATAGGAATGTACACAAAATGTAAGCTGTGTTGTACAAAATGAGTGAAAAATGTGCTTTCTGTTTTCAGCTGAACTTTCAGGTTTGCTCTTTATAGGAGATGCGATTCTACAGGTGAGTCAAACTGCAAGTTCTCTTGCTTCTGTTTTTACTAGAAAAGTGAAATGAAATCTATACTTATGAAATGTAGAGTAAGTCTTTTCTTTATCTTTTTAATAACAGATTAATGGAATTAATGTGAGAAAATGCAGGCATGAAGAAGTGGTGAGCTTTTCTGTTTTTTTTCAGTCTACTTCTTGTCTTTTGTAGTTACTGAGGTGACTGTGCACTGCTAGCTGCTATCAGCTGCAATATTCCTAACCAGATAGGACTGTACCTTCTAGCATGGCAAGCAACTAAGGTCCTTGTGCAGTCTGTTCTTCATAAATTTGTTGTAATTGCTGTTCTCAGACACTTTATTTTATATTAAAGACAATTATTATGTCTTTCTGTTACATATTCCTTCTTCTGGCTTATAGCTGTCAAATTTCAGCACTGCTACACCTTTCTGGCTGTGTGAGGTCATTTTAATTTCAAAAGCTGTTGGCTAGTTAGTTTTAATCCCATTTAAAAACTGAAACAAAACTTTTCATCTGCTTGTCATTCTGTGGCTGTTTCTTATGTGGGTGCTCTTCTTCAGTTAAGCTCTTATCACTATGAGTTTAAACTAACAATGTGCTAAGGAGATTTCTTCTAGAGAAGCCATGTGTGTTTGGGAGCTCAGCAGTAGACTGCTTGCCTTGGTAAGCAGTCTTCAGCTTTGCTAGAAGTATGTATTTCTACATCTGATTTTTTGCCTCTTCACAAGTACTTGCAGAAGTAGGAAACTCTGTGTTTCAGAATGCCAGAAATGAGATTACCAGGGAAATAATCTTTAAAATACTGTGGAGCTCTACAGAATTTGTACCTGTATTTTTAAAATGCTGTAGTACTCCTGTATTTGAAACTTTACCTTTCTAAAACTTACCTTGCCAGTCCGGAGATGTCCATGCAGCATCCTGTTAGGTGACACATGATTACACGTGTGCCATTCAGATACAAAAAGCAGCAGACAGTGAACTTGTGCTGAATAAGTTAGTGCAGGCTGAAAGAGTAGTTCTCTGCTCTCTTCCTCAGGGTGCTTTTGAGCACTGGTACCAGGTTGAAAGTTTGTACTGCAAGTCATACTTCATTCTTCAGAGCTTTTGTTGTACAACCTTCCATACAGTCAGGCTGCTAGGCATATTTGTAGACCTTTTAAGCTCTGTCTGTGCTACAATGATCAGGCTTTATTCTTTTATAAACTTAGCACATTGATAAGGTGAACAGACCTTTAGAATTTCAAGACATGGAAAAAGATATTACTGAAAGTGTAGGCTTTCACATTCAAAGGCATATTAAAAGTCAGTAAGACCACCAGGGCATTTTGCTTTCCTCTGAGCTGGTCTCTTAACCAATAGATTTATGTATAATTGTGATAGTTATTTGTAGAAGCATTGCATCACAGAATGCAGTGGGTTGAAAGGGACCCCAAGAGATTGCCTTCTCCAGCCTCCTCGCAGTAAGCAGAGACATCCTCAACGAGATCAGGTTGCTCAGAGCCCCATCAAACCTGACCTGGAATGTTTCCAGGGATAGGGTCTCCACCATCTCCCTGGGCAACCCATTCCAGTGTTCCATCACCCTCAGAGTAAAGAGCTTCTTTGTAATGTCCAATCCAAACCTGCCCTTCTCTAGTTTAAAACCATTGCCCCTTGTCCTATTGCTACATGCCTTTGTTAATAGTCCCTTCCCTGCTTTCTCATAGGTCCCTTTTGTGTACAGGAAGTTCAAGTTTAAACATTTTAACAGAAAAAGAGAGACTTTTGAAAATTAAAAAGGTGCAGAATGACAGAGGAGCAAGTGTCATCCCACCTGCAGGTGTTCAGGAAGCATGTAGATGTGGTGATTCAGGATGTAGTTTAGTGGTCATGGTAATCGAGTTATGCTTGGACTCAGTCTTGAAGGGCTTTTCCAGCCTCAATGGTTGTATGATTCTGTGTTTATCAAACATAATCTGCTTCTCAGACTCCTTATAGATCATACTACTTGAATTAAAATATAAAACAAACAAACAAAAAAAAAAAAGAAAAGGAAAAAAAAAAGTCTCTTAGCAGTTTTGAGTGTGCATTTGCCTCTGTGCAAGTGTTGTAGGAGTTTCAGAAGCAAGTAAAATTTCAATCAAATCTTTGTTCTAGCTAAGAATAATCCTTAAGAATTAATAGTAAATACTGAGCAATATTTAAATAATCTAAAATGTCCATATGACATTTTGTAAACTAAAATCTGCAGAGTTATAAATATAAACCCTAAAGTAAAGGAACTCACATGATTCCTGTGTTTTCTCAGAAGCACTGTAATATGTTACATATTGGTATTGTGTAGTAATCTGTGAGTTTAGGCATAGCCATGAGTAAAGGGTGAGCCCATGGACTGGTTTGGCAGCAGGAATTACAGGTGGGATTTTGTCTGCAGCGTGCCCATTGCAGTTGTTCTAGCACTTCTCTTTTGCAGGGTCTTTGGTGAATAGAGGATCTGTAAGTGCAATCTGAAGGTAACACAGAAAATAGTAGGTGTGTGGAACATAGCTGATCACAGCAGGGAGTCAAACACTGGTGGAAACTTAAGTTTCAATCCATGTTGCCTCTAGGTATTTTCAAGTGGCTATGCAAGGTACCTGAGCTTGGTGCTTGCTTTGTTTCTGCTTTATTTTTTTTTTCCCCTCTAAGTAATTAATACTTAGAAGACATCATATTATGTGATAATATATTAGTGCTTTGGGTTGTCTTAATGTCTGAGGAAATATTCCTTGTAAACCAGTATGGAATTTCTTTTCCTAGTGTCCTTCTATGCTGAAATAAATCCATACTCTCTGTGGTGAAGTATCAGCATGGGAGGAGGTCAAGGAAAAAAATAATTTAGCAATTCTCTTAAAATAATCTCTCAACATTCCAGCAGAATGATCTGCCATGAAATGTCCATATGCTCTGCATTCTATTTTCTTCTTTTCTTTTTCCTCTGTGCTCATATCAGGCTGTAACTGTGCTGGACCTCCGTGATCCGTGTGTGTTCTATGAAATAGGCACTCAGGAACTGTAGTTGTGTAACTGCAGCTGCTGAAACTCTTTGATTCTTTGTTTTAAAGCTGGGGTTTCGTCCAAACTGCTTTTCCTAGTCCCTGTTATGAACAGTTTTGGAAAGGTTGTTGTGTAAATGTGTTTCAGCAGCATCTTGCATTTTGTAAGACAGGAGTGGAAACCAAATGATTTGAAATCTCACTTCATCTTGCCTTTGCAGATGTCTCTTTGGATAAATTGTGGGTTTATGTTATCTTTGTTTCTTTCTTTGTGAAACATAGACCACGATCATGTTTAGCTCACTGAATTATGTGAAGCACTTGAGATCTCTTATAGAAAAGGATCTTTACATTAATTTTGTGCTGTTTGGTGGTAGTGATGACAACAACCTGTGACTACAGATTGCCACCTTCTGATAGCATGTGTCAGAGATCCTGTACTGTATAACTCACAGCACAGCCATTAAATTCTTCCTTCTCCAGACTGAAGAGTGAGTTCGGATACTGAAGCTGCGTACTCAGTGCTACTAAGAGAAGACCCTCCTGAATCTGCAGTGTGTGACCTTTCTGAAGTGTAAACTTCATAGAAATAAAACATAGACTTCCTAAGAAGTTGTAACTTTCTTCCATAGAGCTACTGTTTTCTGTTTGAGGCTTGGATGGTAAAAAAGTGCTAATGTCACTTGAGCTACCCTGATGCAATTAATGAGAACATCTGTTCCAATGTATTTACAATGTCCTTACTGACATTGGGAGCTAATAATCTGTAAAGTATTTCAGCACTGATTTCAAGTAAATGTCCATCAAATGCAAAAGAACTTAGTGCAGAGTTCAGGTGTGGTAGGTTTGGTGGTTTTTTGTGGTTTTTTTTTTCCTATGTGATGAAAAATCCTTGGATTAAGATGTGTCCTGGAGCAGTATTCTTCATTCAGACAATTCCTTCATCTGCCTCCAGCTATGTTTTCTTTGGTGTTTAAAGAATTAATTTTTGTGCCAAACTCAGTAAAGGCTTGAATTGATTCAAGCACTGTGTTGTTAGACTTTTAAAACAAGTGAATGTGTGCTTGTCTGCCTAATTGGTATTTTCACATCTGTTTCTTAAGATAGGTGTAGATATCTTAGTCATTGCATTAAGACTTCGTCTCTTCAAACCGCTTATCAGTACTACTGAGTTTTAACACAAGGGAGCAGAATATGCTGGCATGACTAATGCCAGATCTATGTGATTAATATTGTTATTTTCTTATTACAAAAAGAAAAAATCCATTAGGATTTAGAGGGATAGAATGAAAGACTGAATCACCAGTTAAGTTGGAACATCCTTCAAACAACTGCCATTGGTTCCTCCTTTTTCATGCAGCTCTATTAAAGCTGAAAGCCAGAGCTGCAAAGAAAAGGGTGAGTTGAGCACTGAATTTAAAGTGTGCACCATCAGACAGGCTTTTTTTTTTGTGACCTTGTTACATTGATATTTTCCTGTAAAGACTCAGGTTTCTTTTCTTCCTTAGGAAGCAAATAGAATATTTTCATTTTTATTTGTTCAAGTCTACGTTTGGCTCTCCAAAAGACTTTTTGAACAGTTTCACTCTTGGCAGCATCTTTCATTTGTGGACCTGTTCCTCAGTTTGACTTTAGTACAGGGACTTCAGTTTTGCTTCACTGTGCATGGGTGTAATGTTCTACAGTAGTTAAAATCAGAAAATGGGGTTGGCTTTCTGGTACAGGACCAGATTATTTTAAACCTCTTTCTGTGTGGTTTGTATTTGAAAAAGCAGAGTCCACTTAGGCCAGGTGTTTGAGTTTTGTGGTTTACTTGGATTGCCTACTCCACACTAATCTGGTGAGACAAGAATAACAGAGAGAACATCCAAAAGGCAGAGGAAATAAATGTATGTAAACCAATCTAATTTACTGTAGGAAAAAAGCAAAACCTACCATAGGTTGAAAATTGTCTTCTTTTGTCATTATCACAAAAACTTAATTTACCAATGAGGATAAGAAAACACTGTCCAAGTGACATTGCCTGTGGTTTGTTGAATCAGGTAACAGCCATGTGGTATAGACTGACAGCCAATGCTCAAGTCTAAAAGGCAACCTCTTTATTTCTTATGGCTTGGCTCGAACCCAGGAGAGCCCATTGTGAACTGATTTAGCTAACCAGGAGTCTCCATGAGACATGTGCTCAAAGAAGTGCATATGTGCACACACACAGAGTATTCTGACATCTGATAGAACTCTTCAGCATTGTCATTATTCTGGCTACAGTAAGATCAGGTGGGTGCCAGGGAGACACTTTTTATCCAGGAATTACCTAACACCTGTACATAATTTTAGGCTTTTTTTTCTTCTCTACAATGGGTCTTTGTCTTTTGACAGTTGGTTCGGTGGAGGAGGAAGAGGAAAGGAGAATGGACTCTGTATATTTTTCAATAGTATCCAGTGTTGGACTGTTCCAGCCAAATACATGGAGGTTTCCAGCTGGCCCACCCCATACTTCTCAACCACTAGTATGGTACAGTATGGTACTGGTGTTTTGGTATCTGTTTGTCAGGACTGGGCCTATTTCTAGATGTCAACCTTCTTCCTTTTGCCCTGATAGTACTGGTGTCTCTCTGCAAGTTCACTTCGGTGTCGCCTGCTTCCCGTTTGCCCTTTTGCAAGCCCGCGGCAGGTAAAACAGCTTGCAGCAGTGAGGGTCACAGATGACAAGAAAAAACTTTAGTGCAGGTGTGATTAGAGAGGAAAGAAACTCCTCACTAAGTATTACAGAGGTTACTCATTCTCTCTCTCTAGTGCAGAGCTGCTGCCTTCCTGTGCAGTTAGTACTCTTGAGAGCAAAATGGGAAGCGGTTGCTGCTCAGGCTGGAGCAGCGTTACCTGGATACTGACGTAGATCTTCAAATGAACTCTAGCAAATGGGCATGGCTCTGTTCCACTTCACATGCCCTTGTCAAGCCAGTAGTGAGTCAGAATATTTCAAAGGTTCTAATTATGCAGACCTGTTAAGAGAAAAGTTCAAGGCAATGTTCTACATCAAAAAACTCCTTGATTTGAGGCGTTCATGTGCAGTGTGGAGGATATTTCTCTTCTATGAAATACTGAAATGCCTTCCCGTCTTATACTGTTCTGAGTACAATGTATTTGCATATTAAGTGGGTAGACAGACATGCTTCAGAAAATGTTCACCATATCTCATTCATCTTAAGGGGGTTTTCACATCTTCTGTTCAATCATTTACATGAAAAGTCTGATACAAGACGCATTGCAAATCCCTGGTACAATTCTGTGTTACTTCAGAGTCATGGTCAGAGCTAAAATTTACCCTAATGAATGCTAACAAAACTTATTTTGGTTGAACATTTTTCACTCTGAAAGGCTGTAAGCTTTTACAGACTGTGTAAAGCATCTTTCCATCAGTCACTGAGGTTATAAAGAAAAATGAATCACCTGTACAGCAATGGCAGCAACACCAAATCTGTAAAACAAAGTATTATTTTTTTTTTCCTAATTAAAACACTTGGCAGTACAAGAACATTTTCTATTTTGTTTACTTTTGCTATATCTACACCTTTTAGTGTCCCAGGAGATATCAAAACCAAGATCTTTGTGTCTCAGCAGGAAAGTGTTATCTAAATGGAAGAGTTCCTTAGAAGGCTTTGAGTTCCGTAGCATCAGCACTGCTTCACTTGCTTTCTGGATTTCCTGGAAACTGACAGCACAGAAAATTGTACAAGCAGAATTGTTAAGCTTTGAGGGGCCTAAACTTTGTGAAAATGGA
>VWYK01042493.1:0-21015 GCA_013399775.1 Semnornis frantzii | reverse complement strand
GCCATGGTTTAGTTAATTAAATGGTCTTAGGTAATAAGTTACACTCGATCTTGAAGGTCTTTTCCAACGTGGTTAATTCTGCGATGGAAGTGACACTTGCCAGACAAAAAGGACAATGTTTATTTCAGATGGTTTTGTTCAGATAAACTAATGTCAGGGCAGGTACTATCAACAGGTTTTATGACAAAGCCAGGCAAAGTAAAAGAGCAACAGCCACTGGAAGATGACCAAAAGTGACAGAGAAAGCAGACAGATTAATGGTTTAGAGAGGCAGCAAATGCAGCTCTGGATGGGGACAAACTGGTCGACAAGTCATGGTGCAAAGATGCAGGCATGGACGGAGCCCTGTACACACACTACAGGGAGAGGCTTTACTGAGTAGCTAGTCAGAAAAAATGAAGAGTGGGAACTGAAACCACTAAGATAACATTTGCTCAAGTGTTTTTAAAGGATGGATTGCAGTGCCATTCTCTGCTTACTTTTTAACTGATTGTTATTCTTCCTTTAGCCTTCAGTGTAATCTCAGTGATTTCAGACAGATTTACCTTGTCACAGGGGCCTTTTGTATGCAGAAAGTGTGCAGCCTATAAATCCTAGTATTTAATGTTTACACTTTCCTGCACTTCTAGGGGTGAAATTAACACAAATCAGTGGCATAATTAATCTCTTTATTAATTTAAACTTTTTTTCCTTTTTTTTTGCAGTTATTTCTCTACATTTCTCACATGGATCTTTTAGCATCTAGTTCTCTTCTTAACCTCTATCCTGAAAGTGTGGAACTGTCAGTATTTCTCTAATAGTTCTCTTGAATTCTCTCTTAGTAAGAGTATCATCTTCTGGTCTATCACACTTTTCTTTTAGAGTCTCCGGGTTCGTTTGTTGTGAAAATTGGTCAGTCACAAGTCAAACTTTTTTCCTTTCTCTAGTGATACGTGAAGGAGAAGGTGGGAGAGAATTATTTTCAGGAGTGGAGCTGGGAGAATGAAAATAAAAGTTAAGAACTGGAAAATTGATGTTACTTATTAAAAAAAAAAAATTAAAAAATTAAGTACTGGAATCCAGGATAAGAGGTAAAGAGAATGGTTATTTACCAGCACTGCACTTCATTTTAATGCTGCCAAAGGTTAAAGAGGATAATGAAAAGAAGTTTCAGAGCAGAAAGAGCAATGCTCCATCCCTGGAAGTGTTCCAAGACTGGGCTGGATGGGCTTTGAGCAACCTGGTCTAGTAGAAGGTGTCTCTGTCCATGGCAGGGCAGTTGAACTACCTGGTCTCTGAAGGTCCTTTCTCACACAAACCATTCTGTGACATCCAGTCACCTCCTGCACTGCTTTGAAACAGCAGTAGAGCTGAGTAGGGTGATTTTCCCTGCTCATCAGTGGCAGAGCTCCTGAATGCCCTGCTGTATTTCTACAGATGCTTCTACCAAACCCTGCAGAGTGGTGCGTATAATATTGTAACTCTGGCAGAAATTTTTCCAGCTACATGTCTTCCTAAATAAAGATTACTTTTTGCTTTGCACTCAGTAAACTAGAGTTACATTGAGTTTTTTTGTAAGTTATGCCTTTTAGGTACAGCTCTCTTTGTCTCTGAATTCCTGGAAAATTTATTTTGGTGTAATTGGATTGTTTCACACAGGTCTTCTTGGTTCTGTGCTGTTGTACTTCCATATTTGAATCCACTGCCTCATTTAATACGGTTTTTTTTTTCCACTTTCGTATTTATTTTTCACATTCTCCTTCACTGCACGTTTCCATGTATTTGCAGATGAAAATATCAGCCCTGCAGACCACATTATTCTTCTTGTCAGATTTATTAGGCCCCTGTTTGCTTTTCTGTCCTTTCTCTGTTGCTTCCTCATCCTCTGCCTCCTTTCTGTGAGCAGCAGGTCGAGGCCAGCCCACCTTCCAGCTCATCCTGCTTTCTGCTTATATTCTCTCTCCTCACACCTCCTTTGTCCTTCTCCTTTTTCTTTGGAAATCATTACTTGCCCTTGTCCCAAGTATGTGTTTTCCTGCTTTCAAGACATGCTAATGGTATGCGAAGGCAACTGCTGAAGGTGGGGGCATTGCAGAACAGCAGAATGTTAGGAGTTGGAAGGGAACTCTGGAGATCACCAAGTCCAACCCCTCTGCCAATGCAGGATCACTCAGGGCAGGTCATACAGGAAGGTATCCAGGTGCGTTTTGAAAGTTTCCAAAGAAGACTCCACAATCTCTCTGGGTGGCCTTTTGCACTGCTATGTCACCCTCACCCTAAAGAAGAGTCTCCTTGTGTTGAAGTGGAGCCTCCTGTGTTCTAGCTTGTACCTGCTGTTCTTCGTCCTATCACTGGGCACCACTGAAAAGAGCCTGGCATCTTCATATTGACACCCACCCCTCAGGTATTTATAGATGTTGATGAGATCCCCTCTCAGCTTTCTCTTCTCAAGACTCTGAGTGAGTAGAATTGGGTTATGTTGAATGAAGGACAACTTGGTTGTGCTGGATGAAGGACAAGTGACTCCAGACATGAGGGAGGATAAAGGCACATGATAAGGGAAACCCTTCCCCTTCCCAGGCTATCCCAACCCCACAGCCAGAGTGGGTAGTCCATCGGTGTGGGTCGAAGGAAAGGCTCTCAACGTCCCTGCCCCAAGCACAGGACTTGTGGGAAGCAAGAGGATGAGGCAGTTTCTGGAGAAACAAGTACATAAAATCAGGGTGGGAAGGGATAAAAGGGTTGTGTGTACAAGTTGCTGGTCACCACACTTGTCTGGCCCTGCCCTGCACCTAGCCAGTGAAGTCAGTCCCTCTTTTCTCATTAAACTCCCTTTCTGACCACTTTCCTTTGTACCTGTGGGACACACACACACACACACTCACAAACCTCAGTGCTCACGTGCCTGTAGGTCACTGCTGAAGCATGTTGAAGGTGCATGTGCCAGCATATGCCACCAGTAAGCATCAGGCTGGACTGTCCAAAGAATGCAAGTGGCCTCAGAACCAGGAAGAGACCAAAGGGTCTACCAGTTGCTACTGGAGGGACCAGGATGTCCAAACCAATGATGGGTGACTCTAGGGTCTGGAGCTCACCCGAGAGACTTGTTTGTGTATACATGTGCCTGTCAACAGCAACCACCTGGCCGGATCCAGAGTCATGCAGCAGTCTCTTACAGGTAGGTGTTGTGCTGAAGCTGAGAAGCATTGTGACTGATCACAATGAATGTCCACTGGTGTGATGGGAGCTGAGCTGGGCTGATGCTGAGCTTCCAAAGCACTGCACACGCTGTCTAAACTGGAGGAATGCTTTGATACAGACTGTCAAACCTCAAATCCTGCTTCAGCTTACCTGGAAAACATAGTTCTGCACTGTAAAGCTGCAATCCCTGCTGAAACCTCTTTGCAAGGGAGAGAAACAAAGAGAGCTGTAACATAAATCAGGCTACTGTCAGTCACTGTTTCCTATTGGCTTTCTTTGTAGAAGAAAAGGATTTGCAATCAATAGCTTTGAATTCTATTTCTGCCTTTAAGTGACAAATAAGTAAAATCACATTTTTGAACAAAAAACATAAGAGAAAGTCATTAATAGTTGGTAATACTCAGTCTCTGTGCCTTTGTATCATAATTTTAATACAGTAGACCTGGGTGCTGGGTGTGCTAACTCAAGTGTAATCAGACATTTCACATTGGTGGCAGAACAGGCAGCTGAAAGAAAATTGACATTACATGACAGCCTTGGAGGTTTGTCAGACAAAAAGCCACCAGATTTCAGAGAATCATAGAATGGCTTAGGTTGGAAGGGATCTCAAGGATCATCTAGTTCTAACCCCCTGCCATAGGCAGGGACACCTCCTACTAGAACAGGTCGCTTAAGGCCTCATCCAATCTGCCCTTGAACACCTCCAGGGAGGGAGCAGGCACAGCCTCCCTGGGCAACCTGTGCCAGTGTATCACCACCCTCACTGGAAAGAACTTCCTCCTAACATCCAGTCTAAATCTTCCCTCTGCCAGTTTAAACCCATTACTCCTCATCCTGTCATTGCAAGACTTTGCAGTCCCTCTCCAGCTCTCCTGTAGCCCCCTTCAGGTACTGGAGGGCCACTCCAAGGTCTCCTGTAAGCCTTCTCTTCTCCAGGCTGCACAGGCCCAACTCTTGTAGCCTGTCCTCATAGGAGAGCTGCTCCAGCCCTCTGATCATCTTTGTGGTCTCCTCTCGACTTGCTCCAACAGTTCTGTGTCCTCCTTGTGCTGGGGTCTCCAGAACTGCACACAGTACTCCAGGTGGGGTCTGATGAGAGCAGAGTAAAGGGGTAGAATCCCCTCCCTTGCCCTGCTGGCCATGCTGCTCTTGATGCAGCCCAGAACATGGTTGCTGTCTGGGCTGCAAAAACACACTGCTGGCTCATGTTGAGTTTTGCCCCTTTCATAGATTAAGAAGAAAATAAAACTACATTTATTTAACATAGGTCCTCTGCAGTAAAGAATATGTTGGGAACTCTTGGGATAGACACATTTAAGGCTTCCTAAAAGAAGGACCAGGGAGGAGGGAGACCGAGGTATTCCAAGTTTCCTTGAAGAGGATTGGAAGGCTTTAATAGAACAGTGCGAGAGCAAAAGCAAAAACCTTATCTAGTTTTACTCAGGCCTTGCCAGATTACAGGGAAAAGAAGAACTTCAGGGTGCTGCAGCATATTTTTTGGTAGCTTCTGGCCCCATGCATAGCCCGTCAGGCATGATGAGTCTTCCAGGCTGCTCACTCCTGCATGCCTGAGTGGCAGCTGCAGCCAGCAACAATCGAAGTTGTGCCACAGGTTGCCAGGACACCTTCTCTCCCTCCCTCTATGTTCGTTATGATCTTTTCTTCCTTTACTTTTTCTTTCTCTTGATGTTTTCATTCTTTTTCCACAATATTGTTTTACCTCCCTCCCTTGCTTTGTCACTTGCATCTCCATTGTGTCTCTACCCTCAGCCATGCCCTTGGTCTCCACTAGCTCTCCTTTCATCTCCTGACTGACCTTGTTGTCCCTTCCTCCTCTCTACATGTCCTGTTGTGGTAATATGCTGAGGTAAAGCAGAGCAGTTTTTTGGCTGGAAGCAGCGTCTCCCAGAGCAAATATCTTTCCCTGCACTCCTTTGTGTCCTTTTGTGCACCAGTGCATGAAGTGGAATGTAATATCAGAAACAGTGACTTTGCTCATATCACCTTTCCCTTTCTGCCTGCCTCTCCCTTCCTCCTTCATTCCTTTGTATCCTTCATATTTTGCATGCGCTTGAAGAGTGTCATAGCCTCAACCTGATTACAAATTAGCGTGGCTCTGTCAAAGCCAACAGACAGGGTTGAATTAAAAACTCATATCAATGCAAAGTGAAAAAGGAAGAATTTTTTTTTAAGCAGGAGACAGACTTGATACAGAACGATGAAAAAAAAGAGAGCGAATTAATAACAAGGACAAGGAAATGGTAGCAGGAATGCACTTCATAAACCCACAACTCTTTCATAGCTTTAATGCATTTCTGCATTATTTGCTAGGATAATAGAAAGCAGCAGCTGCCCAGACAAATTAGAAGCCACTGGTAATATCTGTGTTCACGACAGCTCTGATATCCACTCAAATGCTGTCCTGTGAGATATTAGATGGTACTGTTTTTGCATTAACCTGTTGTTAGTTACTGCTCTATCACCAACAAATTGGGCAATTGCTTTACATAAGGCTTTCAAGGACAACAGGGATCTGAACAGCTTCAGGTGGGTCTATATGGCTGGATATAGTTGGACCAGTCTTGCCTTGGCAATGCTTCAAGTTGTTTGGGCAGAACAACAGCAAGCCCAGGGCTATACATGCTCATCAGCATAACGCTGCAGCAGAGGCAATATACAACTGGACAGTTCAAGTGCAGGATTGTGTGCATGCAACCATGTGCTTAAGCATTTTAAAAGCGGATGTTGGCAGAAGTGAGCTGACTGAGTGTCTTGGTTGATGACAGCCCTCTCTCACAAATAAGACCCTTCCCCAACCAAAGATTGCGAGGGAAAGTGCCACAGAAAGTCCTGTGGTTGAGATAAGAAGTCTAATGAAATAATAATGTTATTAGCCTATTTCATAGAAAGGGACAGCAAAATGCCAGGTTGTGAGTTTTTATGGAGCAAAACTAGAAGTGGGTAGATTCAGATTGGATATTAGGAAGAAGTTCTTCACCATGAGGCTGGTGAGACACTGGAACGAGTTGTCCAGGGAGGTGGTGGAAGCCTCATCCCTGGAAGTTTTTCAAACTGGGTTGAATGTGGCTCTGGGCAACCTGACCCAGCGTGAGGTGTCCCCGCCCATGGCAGAGGGATTGGAACTAGATGATTCTTGAAGTCCTTTCCAGCCCTGACAATTATGAGATTCTATAAGACTCAGTTATGGCTGTATGCAATCCCTTGGTTTCAAATGGAAATTGTAGATGAAAAGCCTCAGTCCGTCCACATGCAAATTACTCTGATTTTTTTATTTCTTGCAGTTACAATGACTAAAGATTAAATCTTTATTTTCCTGTGTCTGTATTTAATGCATCATTTACTAATTTCAAATGACTGACAAAGATGTCATGAAAAACCATTTAATCCTCCTCTTTCTCCTGCACCTTGAAATGTATGAATCTATTCAAATGCTATTCTCATGTGACACTGTTCCTGAAAACAGACAACATCAGTCTTGAGGATTGCTGTCGTTAATAAAATCAGTGGTGATATTAGTAATGCATGCCCTATAGAAATGGGATTTCAAAATTTGGTTTGCTTTCAAGGGAAACAAATGTGTGGCCACTTCGCATCGTAAGGACAGTAGGAGCAGCTGCTCTAACTGGGAGAGAAGATGCAGAAGACACAGGGCAGGCAGGAGCCCTTTTGTCCTGCCTGGCCCCAAGGCAGTGACAGCCAAAGGAAACAGGCACTAGTTTGGGATGTGTCCTTGGGTGGTTTAGATATAAACCCTGTTGGCATCAATCATAAGTGGGGCACAGCATGCAAAGAACTCTACTCTGGGGGTTTTGAAATCAATCAAAATGCCTTTACATGGCCAAGACTGCTGCAAGCTTATATATGCTTGAAGCATCTCTTTTTTAAATGAAAAGAGCTGCGTTTCATTCACTTTCTTTTTCTCCTGCCATGCAGCCCTCATATATTTTTTTTTTTCTTCCCCCACTCTCCTCTCTTCTTCACTTCATTTTTCTCCTTTCATCTTCCCCCTGGCTCCTCTCCAAATGTAAAAAAGCCAAGAGGATGGCAACATCAGGTGCCCGTTTGGTTGGCTGCAAGAACGCTGCTGCTCAATTCGTTGGCAGCAGCCAGTAGGTGGAGCACACCCACTGCTGTAAGTCCCGGTGGGCTTCACCAGGTTATTCTCCCTCCTTCTCTTCCTCCTGCAAAACAATCTAGCATTGCTGCTGCAGTGAATCCGTACGTACAAGGTACACAACACACTATACAATGCAGCTAATCTCAGATAGACTTCAGCATATAACATCATGACTTAATGTCAAACTCGTGGGGCCAAACATCTGATCTAGATGGGAGAGAAAAATCTGTGGGTGGAGGGAAACAGACTTTCAACAACTCCCATTTCTGGATGCTGCTCTTTTTCTACTTTTTTTTGTCATGTCATGTTCGTTTAGTTGTTTTGATTTTTGTTTGGTTTTTTGTTTGTTTGGTTTGGTTTGTGGATTTTGTTGTTGTTGTTGTTGTTGGTTGGTGTTTGGTTTGGTTTTGGTTTTGGTTTTGTTCTTGCTTTGTTTTTTCTTGTTGTTTGTTTGTTTGTTTTCTGTAAGAACAGTCTGTTCCACGAGTGAGCACCATCCTCAGTGCTTTCCTGCAGCTCTGTGCCTTGGCTGCAGCTTCACTCCAACTTTTTGCACTGCTACAGTGGCTGTGACTGCTGAGGGGGTCCCAAGTGCTGCTGAAGCAACATCCCAAGGGCTCAACATCAGGCCCCCCATAAGCACAGGGGAGCTCTTTTTCATGTCAGCACTGGGCTTATGGGAAATCTTAGCACATCCATCATTTCTCTCTGATCTTTCACTTCTCATCTTCAGTGCATTTCTCATCAGTCTAGGGGAAAACACAAAAATGACAATAAGCAGACTAGCAAACAAGCTTGAAAGTTGTGTATGCCTGAAATCCTATCTGTATTATTTCCAGCTTGACCAGACACTGTAATAAAGGATATTGCAAACCTTGCCTTGTTTAGATGCTTGTATGACCTTGGCTACAACATCACTTGTGTTACACCACAGGTGTGAAACTACCTGCACCCTCCTGTGCTCTACTCAACCTGCTGTGACATAGCTCTTGCAGAAAGGCAAACCCAGCCTTTACACACAGCACAGATTTGGAGGTTCATGGCTGGGAATGTCTCAGCCAGCCCTCTTGGCACTGCAGGTGGTTTCCCAAAGCGTCATCTCCTCACCAGTGGTATCTCACCTCTGCCAATATGCCAGATTCCACTTGGGAAGTGGTGAAGTCTAAAGCAGATGCTCATCATTAGCAGAGTTGTTTTATCTTTATGGGCTGTTGTGTGTTGAGAAGGTGACCTTTCCAATCTAATGGGCTGACACTTTCCACCTCTAGGACACCTTCCCTCATGCACACCATGCAGTGGTTTAGAAAGGGAGTGAGGAAAACACAAAGTAGGATGAGGAGCTCTGGGCTGAACTCACTTAGTTGGGCTGAACTCAGTTGGGCTGAACCTACCTGTTCCCACTGAGTTCAGTGAAGACTAGTGGATTCATGCAAGACACTGTCTGTCTGGTTGGTGTCCTCTGAACAGACCAATTTCATCTTTACCTGCCTTGGTCTTAGACCCATTTTCCTGCCTCAGAAAGGCAAACACTGCCATTCCCTTGGGGTGTATGGCTGGCAGGAGAAGCCCAGTGCTTAGCAAGAGTGAGGACAGTTTTACAGCCTGGCTGTTTGCTGTGGCCGGGCTGGAGCTGCAGCATCTCCTCTTCTCTCAGGGATCAGCTGCAAGCTGGTGTGTGCCACCGGAGATAAGATTGCAAGAGGCCTTCCTTCATCACTCCTACAACAGCAACCTAGACAAGGGGACAATTTTGCTCTCATTTACACTGGCATGTAACCCCAAAGGGGCTTTTCCTAGAAGCACCATTCCTTCCCTCCTCCTCTGTCTCCTCCCTCTCCTCTATAGAATCCCCTCAAGGTTTCTTGCTGTTTCCTTCCCCCTTGCAGTTGCAGTGGAGGGAGTCAGATGCTTCACTCTATGTCTTACTCTGTCCATAACTGCCTTATTGGTGCTGTTTATGGGCCTGGGACACTGAGGCATTCCCGCTTGTGAGGCCAAAGATGGGGAGCAAAAAGGGTCTCCAGAAAGAGGTAAAACATTGATGTTGCCAACCTACTGCACTGTCAGTGCCTCTCTTTAAAGCCCCCTCCCTTCCAGCCATGCTGGAGTAGGAGAGATGAGGCACGGCACGGCTGCATCCTGTGTGGGGTGCTGCGTGTCTGTGGCATGGGTTTGCTTGGAGCCCCAGGAGCAACTCGTGAGCAGGCAGAAGCATCACTTTCCTCTTCCTCACGTGGTGGGGCTGTTCAATGTCTCAGTCCTCTCTTCACATGCAAGACCACCAGTTTGTTCCTTTACCGTGACAGAGCAGCCAGTGGAGAAAAATAACAGGCACGCGTGAAGGTGATGCATTATGACCAGCGGTCATTACTGTGTGTACTTCCCGGAGCTCATTTTAGTCCTTGCTGTGGTCCTTCAAATTAAAAGTGGTCTGGTTATTTACATTTGAAAATTGGATGATATGCTGGTCTGCTATTTCTCTATTGACTCTCTGCTGCTAACACATTTAGAAATTGCCTGCCTGCTGCAGATAGGCACTGCCTGCTCAGAAAGGTTTGGATTCCCTCTATCAGCGTCACAGAGACAGACACAGAAAATAGGACAGGACATTTGATTGTTTGCACTTACCTTCATCCACCAGTAATAGAAGAGTGTTTGGTACATCTACCTGCTGTGCACCAGTGGCCTATGCCCTGCCTTCCCAAAGAAGGCAAATTCTGGCTGACATTTCTGCCCATTTCTTTTTTGAACTCAGAGATTGCAGTTGGTTCACTCAACCCCATGATTTTTCATAGAAGGCACTTGCTAGCAAACTCAGGTAGTGCAAGCACTGCACCAGGACCCATGAGCCAGTGGGAGCTTGTTCTGCACTCAAAGCCCATGGCAAAAGCTAGCTCAGGCCAAGGGCTCAGGCTTCATGCTGTCCCTCCAGCTGTGTCAGATGTGCTTCGTTACTGCCCACTGAAGCATGCTGACAAGTTTCATTGTGTTGATGTTGTGGGGTGGAAAGCAGAACAGGAGGTACTTCCCTATGAAGTTGATGACAGTAGATGCTGGGGAGATGGTGGTTGAGAGTTTGCAGGATTTGGAAGGTGAATTTCAGTTTTCTAGGTACAAGAGAACAAGAGGAGGTGGTCAGAGAAAAGGCAGACTCCCTGGTGCCTTATGAAGAATCACAGAACTTTAGAGGTTGGAAGGGACCTCCAGAGATCATCAAGTCCAACCCCTCTGCCAAGGCAGGATGCCCTAGGATAGTTCACAGAGGAATGCATCCAGGCAGGTTTGGAAAGTATCCAGAGAAGGAGACTCCACAATCTCTCTGGGTAGCCTGTTCCAGGGCTCTGTCACTCTCACTGTAAAGAAGTTTCTCCTCATGTTGAGGTGAAACCTTCTATGTTCCAGTTTGTAGCCATTGTTCCTCGTATTGCTGCAGATAACTGAAAAGAGATTGGCCCCATTCACTTGACACCCACTCCTCAGATAATTGTACACATTGATCAGATCTCCTTTCAGTCTTCTCCAGACTAAACAGCCCCAGGTCTCTCAGTTTCTCTCCATAGGGCAGATGCTCAAGTCCTTCGGTCATCCTTGTGGCTCTCCACTGGACTCTTTCGAGCAGGTCCTTGTCTTTCTTGAACTGCTAACAAAACAAGTGGAGGGATGAACAAGGCAATTGGAGCATGGTAAAGCACTGGGAGAAAGGCAGGTAGCTAGAAGGCACAAAAAGTAGAAAGCAGCAGTGACCAAAAGCACTGAGGTATAGCCAAGACAAGGTCTGTGGCAGAAAACTTTCCATGCCTATGTGAGCCACCATTTTTGAGGCCAAGGTTTGAGAAAGCATGGGGTGTGTTTTGCCACATACTGGTCTCTGAGTGTCCTGGTTTTGCTGGAACAGAATCAGAGGCCAGACATGGGCTGCAGGCTGTTAGTAGTCCTGAGTTAGCCAGGCCATCTGACTTGAGCTGGCTCATGGGTCTGCCACAGACCAGCAGCATCACACTCAGCATAAAACAAGAAGATCGTTGTGGAGAGGGAAGATTTCCATTAGACCCTCCCTTCATTTCCCCTGCTGCTTCTGCCCTTGAGGGCTCCTTTCCTGGGTTTTGTGGCTCCTGCACTTTTGCTGGGCTGAGTATAACTACGTATTTTGTATTGACAATGGTATTAATATTGCTCTTTAACTAAATCTGTTTTCATTTCAACCTGTGGGTTTTTCCCTTCTCTGTAGAGAGGGGTTATTGGGTGATAGAACTGCTATAGTTTAGTCTCAGATATGGGCTAAATGTAGACAAGCTAAAATGAATCTAAGCTTTCATTTCCTCTCTCTCTCTTCCCCCCTCCCCATTCTATTTTTGCTATCTCACAGGCAGCTGCTGCCTCCAGGGAAACCAATGCTCCTCCACAGCAGAGCTGATATGCTGTGCCCTCCAAGAGAGGATGAGGAGGCTGCTTCCCCATGGCACCCAAAAGGCAGCACCTTGTGGGCCTGAGAGAATTGAAAGAAGGAATGGAGTAGGGAGAACCCTAAAGATCCTGAGGTGGAGTAGAGGAGATGGGGGTGAATAAGAAGCAGCCCCCGGGGCAGGCAGAACTGAGCAGGGACTGAGTGAATAAAGGATAGTTTGCAAACATGAGCCAAACCATTTGGAGTAACTTTGTGGGATCAAACTATTAAAAAAAAAAAAAAAAAGGTTTTGTTGGTTGGTTGGGTGTTTTTGCAGTGATGTGTGCTCCAGCTCTCCAGCCTGGCAAGAGGACCAATAAGCCCTGATTTCTGAGGACACTCCCATCTTCTCTGGAGACTTTCAAACCCTCCTGGATGCATTACTGTGCAGGCTAACCTAGGCGATCCTGCTTTTGGTAGGGGGGGTTCGGCTCGATGATATCTGGAGGTCCCTTCCAACCGCTAATGTTCTGTGATTATAAGGTGACATCAGAGTGCTGCAGTCTACAAGGCGTTAGGGGCTGCCCCTCCCCGCAGCTCAGTGCCCTGCTGTGCTGGTGGGTAACAAAGTCAGGCACAGAACCTAAAGCAAGGACTTTCCAACCGTCACCTCTGTGCGACAGATACTCCCCTTTCTTGCCCAGAGGGCCTATGTGTGGGTAGTGAAGGTGCTTCTCAGCCCTGTGTAGCTGCTCTTGCCACTACCCACGGGCATCCCCTCCAGGCAGGAAAAACCAAGCGGCTGCGTGCTCAGCATGGGCTGCAATGCTGGCTGGCAGCCCCCAGCAAGTGCTGACCCATCATGAGAGCCCTTGCAGAAAATTGGGAGTCGTTTGCA
The DNA here is from genome assembly GCA_013399775.1 of Semnornis frantzii. Taxonomy (NCBI): domain Eukaryota; kingdom Metazoa; phylum Chordata; class Aves; order Piciformes; family Ramphastidae; genus Semnornis; species Semnornis frantzii. Next base: position 8,415 of record VWYK01042493.1, on the reverse strand, counting down.
AATGATTTTCTAATCAGTCAAAAGGCTGCAGCCATTACAAATCATGACCGGTTCAACCGTGTCCTCTTGAACTGGAAGGCCACGGGTTAATAAAAGTTTGATTAGATATATACATTTATGTATAACCCTTGCTGCTTTCAGACACCTGTGTGCCCCTTAACTGCTTTGCAGACCGCAGTGCGATCACCGAAGGACAGGGGAAGCACTGGGCTGGCTGCAGAACAGAGAAAGATTTGTCGTTTGCTTAGCTGTGACTAAAGAGAATGTTCCTTGTGTGCAGGCAGGTTTGATTATCACCTATGGCTGCATCTAGAGTGAGCATTTGTGCATTCACATGCTAGATCAGGACAGCATCATGCCTATACATCATATTAAATATTTATTGTAGGGGGGCACAGATATGTTTTATGACTGGTTTGGTAGCTCCTACAGTTTTAGAGCNGATTAGAGGAGACATTTCAAATGTCAAAGTGGTTTGCTCCTTTTGGTGCCGTTCCTTGGCTTTACTGAAGCATGGTGTACAAATCCGAGGTCTTGCAGCTGTAAGAACAACTGAAATGAAACCCACGGCACCATCGAGCACTTAAAATTAAAATTCTGGTTTGTGCTTACAGAAACGAAGTGCAGCAGAGCTTAGCAGAGGGCTGTGGAGTTCAGGGAAGGATGGGGAAATTGCCCATTAACGGATGACTGCTTTGGAAAACATCAGTCGGCTGGTGCTCCTGCCTCAGCCAGGAAAGCCCCACATGAGCCTTTCATAAATCAAACTATTTCTGCCTTAAAGAAGGCTCTGCTGTGTGTATGCTACTCAATAATGTGCCCCATCACCTTTGCCACTTTGAAATGATCCTCTGAAGTGCCCGCACCCATGTGTAAGCCATCCTGACTGGCGTGCTACCCTCATGCCGCTTTGCTGTCCCCGTGCATCCTCCTCATCCCCTACTTATGCCAGGCACTGTCAAGATGAATGGATTTGAATTCCACCCTGCAAATGTCTAGCCTGGCTGGAGATTGCTCTCTAGCCTGGCTTCAGAGATGCCCAAAGTCTCACCCCCACAAGAAGTGACCCCAGCCCCATTGTGCCATCTCCATGTGGGGTGGCTGATCAGGAACAGCTCTGCAGGAGCTGCTGAAGGTTAAGCACATGCTGGCACATAGACTCATAGAATCAGTCAGGGTTGGAAGGGACACGGGGATCACCTAGTTCCAAACCCCCTGCCATGGGCAGGGACACCCCACACTAGATCAGGCTGTCTAGAGCCTCATTCAGCCTGGCCTTAAACATTTCCAGGGATGAGGCTTCCACCATCAACCTGGGCAACCCATTCCAGGGTTTCACAACCCTCATGGTGAAGAACTTCCTAATATCCAGTCTGAATCTACCCATTTCTGTCTTTGTTTCATTCCCCCTGGTCCTATCAGTACCTGACATCCTAAAAAGTCCCTCCCCAGCTTTCTTGCACACCAGATCTCTCACACTTTTAAACACTATCTTCCCTTGTTTTCTGTTTTCTTATAGCCACACCATGTGGGAGGAGGAAGGCTGCAATGACCAAATGTCCTGGAACAGAGGAAAAAGGCCATCCTGGAGGAAATGCGAGGCAGCTTTGCTTTGAGGGTACCAGCTCCCTTGTGTCTCTGCAGATTGTGATTCGGTATAACCATTTCCTCAGACCTGTCATGACGTCTGGTAACTGCATCAATACTGCTGATAGCATCGTGCACGTGTTCATCCTAAGTAGGTTATCCTTCACACTGTGCAGCTTCTAACCTGCTTGCTGCAATTTATCAGTGGGGAAGACTATTTTGGGAATGATCCCATGTCTCTTCTCCATGTCATGGGATAATGTGCTGTACATAATGAATCCTACCCACAGGACTTCTCAGATTCTCATACAGTAATGACACTGGAAAAGATGCAACTCTGTCTTTCAGGGTCTTAGGGCTTTTAAAATGACCATCTAGGTCATGGCACCCAGCAGGTGTTTGTTATACCTTGACAGCCCATGGCTCAGCACAGCCATGCTGAATCAGAAATGGGTGCTGCACAAATTCAGGCTAGAAACACAGACTCTGCTTTTTCATCACTGGTTCTGAGATCACAGGTTCCCACACATTCTGGTGCAATAGTTTTGTGAGCTGGCAGAGGCACAGCTTGCTCGCAGTGGCACTTTGTGCACATGACAAATTCTGTGAAGCTGAGCTGATTCAGTGTCACAGATTTGTTCTGTCAGTGCCATTAGGGTATCACAGAATGTCAGGGGCTGGAAGGGACCTCAGAAGGTCATCCAGTCCAACCCTCCTGCCAGAGCAGGATCACCTAGACCAGATCACACAGGAACATGTCCAGACAGGTTTTGAACATCTCCGAACAGAGAGACTCCACAACCTCATCAGGATATAGTGGACCCTGCTCATCCACTGCCAACTCAAGACCACTGTTCTCATAGTTCCAGAGTAAAATGGGAAGGAAAAAGAGAAAGGAATAAGACCAGGAGCCCTAACTTCAGTGGCCTTCCTTCTATAAGGAAGAGACTACAAGGAGACTAAGATGCCAGATTTAGGCAACATCATTAACTTAGGTTAAAACTCCTTTCCCAGAGAAAAGGAGGAAGGTGTCTTAATGCCAGAAGCCTCGCACTATACTGAAGCTAGAAACTCTGCTGTTACCCTCTGTACAGTCCCACACAGATTGTCCTTTAAAGTGTTATAGGAGAGGGCAGAAGATACCAGGGCAGGTACGAAGCTTTGGCTCTGGGATATGGCACTTGGCACGAGAGAAGCAAGGAGTTTTTCACTAAGCCTCCTCTGCTCCACAGACTCTTTTGGCATGACTCACTTCTGTGCTGTTTTGATTTTGCTGTTTGAGTTTTTGTTTGTTTGTTTGTTTGTTTGTTTGTTTTGTTTTTGGTGGGTTTGGGGGTTTTTTGTTTGGTTGGTTTTTTGTTGGTTTTTTTTAATAACTCAAGGCAGTGCAAAGGAAGCGAGGAAGAAGAAAGCAGCTCTTGAACAGCCCTGGCCCAACAGAGGGAAAAGCTATTCTGGTATATAGGTTCCTAAGAAGTAAAGCATGTGTGTGACCCTTGCTATATGAGCGGTAGCCAGGTCACAGCATTAAGAAAAGATGCTGTAGGAAGGTGAATGAAAGGCAAGATCTCAACCTGCAACGTCATCATCATCAGGTATTTGCAGCCAGGAAGCAGTAGGGCAATGAGTAGCCTCGTTAATGTAAATCTGTCCTCAACAGGCAACCTAATGCTCTTTTGCTGCCCTGGGATGCTGGCAGCCTGTGCCATGCTCAGCTGACTCTTTGTGGCAGTTGAGTGCTTTGTGGCTGAAGGCAAAAGGAAAAAAGTCAAATAATTTGTATAAACTGGATGAAAGTCAGAAAGTTATCCTGCAGATGCCAGGCAAGGATCAAAATGCTGTGATCATGCTCAGAGTGAAGCTGAAGAAAAATTCTATATGGGGGAGCTGAGTAAATGTTCCATTTTCTATGGAAATAGAAACCTTCCCTTGAGGTTGGGAAGAGCGAATGGGAAGGCCACTCAAGTCAACAGTCTGGAGAAAGTAATGCCAAGCATGCCAAGCAGTGCACACCATAATGAAACAAATCTCTTACAGGATCCCAGGATGTTAGGGGTTGGAAGGGACCTCTGGAGGTCATAGAATCCAACCTCCCTGCCAGAGCAGGACCATAGAATCTAGTGTGGGTCGCACAGGAACACATCCAGACAGGGCTTCAAAGCATCCAGGGAAGGAGACTCCATAACCTTCCTGGGCAGCCTGTGCGAGTGCTCTGTGACCCTCACAGTAAAGAATTTCTTATGTTGAGGTGGAACTTCCTGTGCTGCAGTTTCCAACCATTGCCCCCTGTCCTGTCCCAGAGCACAAGTGAGCAGAGGCTGTCCCTTCCTTCTAGACACCCAGCCCTCGGATATTTATACTTATTAATTCGATCCCCTCTCAGTCTTCTCTTCTCCAGACTAAACAGCCCCAGATCACTCAGCCTCTTCTCATAAAGCAGATCACAGCAGTAAGCGAGTTACTTCCCAGCCATGTTGTTTTTTCCTCATACAAAACAAAAAAATGTTATTTGATGGCCGGCAAAGTCAAAGTTGTCCCCTGCAGCAATCTGTTCAAGGAATCTCCTTCTAAACTATAGAATCACCACTGTTACTTTTTCACACGTAATTACTCACGACAGTTAATTTGAAACCATATTCAAAGTGAAATGGAGAGGTCCTATTTCACCTTTTCCCCTTTAGTCTGCCTTAATATCATTGTCATTTGCCGCTCTGGTGCCCATAGCAACAGCCACTGCCTTGGAGAGAGAGCGGAGTGCTGCTAATGCCTGACATTTAGCTGGCTGGGCTTCTCACTGTGGCTTTCACCTGCCCAGGGATCACAACCTCCTCGACTCCCTCGGTACTGAGAGGTAAATAAGCAGCAAAATCACGTACGTGCAATGCTTGGCTCCCTAGACAACATACTTGAAATTTGGTGGCTGCACCCACAAGTAAGCCATTTAAGTGTTGGTGGCATGAGTTTCTGAGGTTCAGCTATCCGCAAGCACACTGGGTAATGACTTTGAGAGTTTATCTTTTAAAAATAAATATAGGGAACCTCAGTGAATTTCCTTCACAGGGCATAAGCTGCACAGTTTGCAGCCCCCCTTTGAAGTCAGAATTTGTTGGGCTGTCAGTCATGGCTTAAGGGGGCTTTGCAGCCTTGTTGGGTGTATGGGCCATCCTTGACACAAATTCCAGCAGACAACCTCTGTTCTTAAAAATCCCCCAAGAAACAGAAAAAAAAAAAATCAAAAACACACTGAACAAACGAGGAGAACCAGCATGTCTTCCTGCATAGATTTGTAATCATCTTCTACATCAGCACATTAGAAGAAAGGAGTTTCTCATTGAAGGTATCATTTACAAAAGGGAAAACTTTGATTCACTCAGGACTAGAGAGACATTGAGGGAAGAAAAGTCAGAAACTCCAGTCCAAGATGCTGAGGGGATGCTTAGCTTGGAAAAGAAGAGGCTGAGGGGAGACCTCATTGCTGTCTACACCTACCTGAAAGGATGTTGTGAAGAGGTTGCTGCTGGTCTCTTCTCGCAGGTACTTAGTGACAGAACAAGAGGGAATGGCCTCAAGCTGCCATTGGGTAGGTTTAGACTAGATATTAGGAAAATTTTTTTCCCAGTGAGAGTGGTCAGGCATTGGAATGGGCTGCCCAGGGAGGTGGTAGAGTCATCAACCCTGGATGTGTTTAAAGATCATTTGGATGTGGTGCTTGGGGATATTGAACCTTGTAGAGTAGGGTTATTGGTTGGACTTGGTGATCCTGAGGGTCTTTTACGAACTAAATGTTTCTGTGATAGAGGAACATATTCAGGACTTCAGGCCTAAATAGCAGCTACGCAACCACTCTCCGAAGTCTGTGGAGAGCAAGCAGAGAGCTCAGTGGGAATGGAAGATTTGGGCTGGAGGGTGAAAGCCAGCTCCGTTAAGTAAAGCTATGTATTAGAAGTGGCACAAAGGAAAACGTTAATGAAGCACGAAAAAATGAGGCTCAGTAGGGAAATTAGTGAAGGGGAAAAAAACCCTCAGCACACTGAAGGAAAGACAACATGGAGCATTAAGCAAATTTGTTGCGCTGAAAAGCAGCACTCCCTGGATTGGGTCTGTGACCAGCTGTGGTTCATGGCTCCTGTTAAAGGCAGCAGCACAAGACGAAAAGAGGATGAAGTGTGGCATGCACAGCTCCGTGGTGTGGGCTCCGTGATAAAGAGCTCAAAATGGCTTCAGGGGTAGGAGATTTTACCAGCAGCTTGGGCTGTAGAGTGGTGGGAACAGAGCATCCTTGCCACTGAATAATGGAATCTGTTGGGAGGCAAGGTTGGCATTATGGGCCAAGTGGAGGGCTGGGACACCATCCCTCTCTACTGCACTCAGATCTGAAGCTTGGGGCCAGTGTGCAATAAAGATGAGTAAAGGGTGGGGACAGGCAGCCTGGGTGGGAGAGGAAAGTGTCTAACCGAAGGTGGTACAACTAGGGCTGAGCAAGAAAGGGTTTAAGGTTCATAGCATCACAGTGGAGGAGCTGCCAGGGTCCATGGGAGGTTGAGTCCGGGACATCAGAAGTGAAAATCAGTGACTGCAAAGTAGAAATCAACATATTTTTGTTCAGAAAGGAGGTGCAACCTAAGTGTTAGGGACCTTTTAAGTAATCTTTGTACCTCGAAAAGGAGAAGGGTAGGGACTTCTATGTACAGTGCTGCCAGCATTTATAGAAACCTGCAGGCATTGTGGCTTTGCATTAAGAACATAGGGAACTCCTGGGCTTGATGGGGGGACCTGCAATTATAAGACTTAGCAGGCGGGGTTTTTTTCCTTCATGTGTTGTTTTGTCTTATAACTTTCTTTAACATAGACTTGGAAGCTAGCAAAGCCCAGGCAGAACACAATACACGCGCAATAAGGTACCAAAAAAGGCTTAATGACATTTGCCAGCCTACAAGATCTGGCTGAAGGAAGGGTTTGTTCTTGCCAGTGAGGTTCTATAAAGAAAAGGAGGTGGACAAAAAAATAGATGAAGAAAGCTAAGTTATAGGCTTAATGACTTTAGTATTTTCTGCCAAGGCTGGGAGGCCGTGCCAGATCCGCCAGGTGTTTCAGAGGAATAACAAAAGCCGACACTCCATGGAGCCAATGTGCTTGTGGCCGCTTTCCTTTAAGAATCAAAATTCTTGAAGAAACTTCAGCAACTGCTGAGTAAAATACTGCTTGGGGGCTGTAAAACACAGGCTGTTACAGTTTAGAATAAAGCTAAATTAATGGGCAAAGTTTGTCTATTTTGACACAACTGATTCTGATTTTTTTTTTTAACTGATTGGTTAAAAGGCTCAGCACAGCAAAGGCCTTTTGCATGCAGAAGTGTGTGCGTGTGTATGCATGAATGTGCACACATACACAAGGAAAGCTAGGGTGTTTCATGCCTGTCTCTCTGTTATGTGCATGTTTGTCTGGAACCACTTCTGTTTAACATCTTTATTGATGAACCTCGATGAAGACGTAGAGTGTGTCATCAATAAGTTCACAGGTGATACCAAATTAAGTGGCAGTATTAATCTTCACGAGGGTAGGGAGGCTCTACAGAAGAGACTTGGATAGATTGGGTCGATGAGCCAATGTTAATGGGGTGAGCTTTAACAAGGCCAAATGCCAGGTCCTGCACTTGGGTCACAACAACCCCAAGCAACACTTACAGACTTGGGGCAGTGTGGCTGGAAGGTTGTCTGGCAGAAAGGGACCTGAGGGTTCTAACAGACAAGGAACTGAATATGAGCCAGCAGTGTGCCCAAGCGCCCAAGAAAGCCAATGACTTCCTGGCTTATCAGAAATGCTGTGTCCAGCAGGAGCAGGGAGGTGATTATCCCCTTGTACTGTGCTCTGGTGAGGCCATATCTCGAGTATTGTGTTCAGTTTTGGGTATCTCAGTACAAGAGGGATGTGGAGGTCCTGGAGCGAGTGCAGAGGAGGGCAGTGAAGCTGGGAAAGGACCTGGAGAATAAATCTTATGAAGAGCAACTGAGGTAGATGAGGATGGTTATTATGAAAAAGAGGAGGCTAAGAGGAGACCTCATCACTCTCTACAGCTACCTGAAAGGACAGGACATTGTGGAAAGGCTGCTGCTGATCTCTTCTCACAGGTAATTAGTGATAGAACAAGAGAGAATGGCCTCAAGCTGCAGCTGGGTAGGTTTAGATTGGATATCAGGAAAAAAATTTTCCCAGCACGAGTAGTCAGGCATTGGAATGGGCTGCCCAGGGAGTTGGTAGAATCACCAACTCTGGATGTGTTTAAGTCATTTGGATGTGATGCTTGGGGATATGGTTTAGGGTGAAGCTTGTAGAGTAGGGTTATCAGTTGGACTTGGTGATTCTGAGGGTCTTTTCCAGCCAGAATGCTTCCGTGATTTCTGTGTATATTCATGAATTTAGCTAATGTACCTAATATTTTTCTCAAGACCATGACTTTAGTCTCATATTCGCAGTTGGTAGGAACAACCCCCACTACCCTCATGTCTTATCACCTGCAGCTGCTTGCAGCTTTTATGTAAAGCTTCACTGTGGGATGCAGCAGGGAATTATCCTGGCAACTGCCATTAATCTTCTAGGCAAAAGAAGTATCTCCTACATCAGTGTTAGAATAAAACCATTTGTTTGGTGAATGAGGCACAACTAAAAATCACCCTGCTGCAGAAGTAAAAACCCTCTCATGATGATGTTTTTTTGATTAAGTGCTAGCCCTGCCATAGATCATCAATAAGTGCATCCTTGCACAGTGCAAACTTAACAGCAGACCTTTAGATATTGAACTATTTTAGTCATTATCACAGAATCACAGAA
>VWYK01042492.1:0-14963 GCA_013399775.1 Semnornis frantzii | reverse complement strand
CAATTTCCAGCACCACATAGTGTTTGCCTCATGAGCTGTGACTAAAGCCCATAGAGTTTTGATTTCTAGATCTCATGACTGACCCCATACAGCTGCTGTTTACAGAGCTGTCATATCCAGGCAAAGGGTGTTAATGCAAACCTTCCTACCCAGTAAAGATTATCTTGCAAGAGATTAATCAGGGGAAATAAAACAAGGAAAAGACTTGGGGCGGAGGGATTGGGGGATAAAATAAAGCAAAGCTCTGGGTTAAAAAAAGCACTAAGCACATATACATTACACCTACATGTACAGACATGCATAGACAGGTGGATGTATTTATATGCTTAAGTATATATAGAAGCACACTTCTATGAGCATTAAAGAGGCTGCAACGCTCATGGATTGCATTCAGCAAACAGAATTCATATTGGAGTTGCAATCTATCAATTAAGAAACTTGCTCCAATACATTTTTGCAGTTAAGAAAGCATCCATTTCACTTGCAAACAAATCCATCTTTTTTTTTTTCCTTATGAAAATCTTTTAATGCTTTCCTTTACTGAACATTTTTTTTTCTATTTATAATAGAAGGGTACAGTAAGTATCCTAAACTAACAATTATAGATGACGACATTCTCTTTCATTATCCAGGATAATAAGCAATTTTCATTCCTTGGAAACAAGTAGATTCAGCAGCAGGCCTTCAACAAATACAAAGATGCATAATAGATGCTAGGATCATATAATGTTTCTCTTAATTTCAGGCTTTCTTCTGGATGACAAAGTCATACCGTAGACTGCACTTTATTTGGAACAGAAAATAAGACATCTTGGAAGGAAGATCTTTAATTGGATTTTAGAAATACTATCTTGCTTTCCAAAATGATGCTGCCTTACATGTGCTGCCAGGAGAGGTGTTGAAATTCTGGGGGTGTGCTTTTGTTCCTTTTTAGCTGACTGAAAAAAAGCATTTCTGACTCGGAGCAAGTCCTCGCCTGGGCAGTCGCAGGCGTTCTTCCAGCACAGACCAACAAATTAAAGAGGCTCTTCAGCAGGCAAATTTGTCACAACAAAGCAAGATTAAGGAAAAAAAAAAAAGAAAAATAAAAAGGAAAANAGGATGCATCAATTATAGAATGGTAAGATTGGAAGGGGCCTCAAAGATCATCTAGTTCCCATTTCTTTTAACAAACAAAACAAAACAAGAACAAAAAAAAAAAAAAGAAAAAGATCCAAGAGAAAATTGCTGACGAACATTAGCAGGAATTAAATAGAAAATCATTTGCTGGAAAGTGATAGATGAAAGGAGCTTGCAGCTATTATTTCTTTAACAGTCCTACCCCACAGACAAACCAACCCTAAATGGTAGCTTCAGTTAGAGCCAAACTGCCAATCTAAGAACAGCGAGATTTTAACTCAGATTCTGTGGCTGCTTTTAAATGGAGGCAGTGACTATTTTTAATGGGTCCATGTTATATAGACTGCATCTGGTCTGTGACATGGATCTGGCTCACCACTTCTTCAAGCCCACTTGTGATGCAAACCTCAAATCAGGAGATTTACAAATAATTAGCAATAGATCAACACTGAATCACTGAAAGATACTTTGAGTTTCTTCGAAGCAATGAGAAAATTGAAGGACTAGGAATGGATTTACTAGGGGACTGAAAGAGCCACATCAATGCCTCGCTCCACCCTCACAGCACCCCCAGATCAGCACTTCCGTGTCACCTAATGATTCTAACTCTGCCACCCTCCACCTCCCTGCACAACAGCCCTGAATTTCCCTTTAATGCTTATCTCATCTGAGACTTTTCTCCTTTGTGGTAAATAAAAAGGATGTGCTTCTTCCCTCCAGCTTTGCAGCTATGAGTTGGCACACCAAAGGGCTGAGGCATCAGGTCTACTACCTCAAGACTCATTGTCAGCAAATAGGGAGACACAAAACAGTTCCTTTTCTGCATTGCATAAGAAGTTCCCTTGAAATTATTTTTATCTCTTACATGAGTCTCCAGTGGAGAAACTCTGTCCCATTGCTCCAGATCACACATGCCCATGTTGGTTTGCACTGAGCCTGTTCCATAGGATTTAATATATGTTGCACCCTTTGCTAGCAAGAGAGTTAGAAAGAAAAGATCCATCATTCAAGAATCAGAGGCTAGAAAGCACATTACATTTGGAAACAGGTGTTAGATCAGATGGGAGAGGAGAAAAAACAACTCCAAAAACAGGATCTGCAGAGAGGACAACTGTTCAAGAGCCAGCAAAGAAAATAAAAGCTCTCAGTTCACAATGCTGCAAGTGCTGATGTAGGTTAAATGAGTTTGTGCTCATTTCACTCACATTTTGTGATTGCACCCTTAAAATTCAGTCTCTCTACTCACACACCTCTTCTGAAACATGGTAATTGTTGAAGCAGCTGACCCCATTTTTATTTTATTTTTTTTTAATGCATACAACTCTAAAATGTATCAGAATGTACGGAGGACTACACAGAGTTCAATAGGACACATGCTGTTGAAACACAAGGACTCTTTGGACCTTTCACTAGGTATCTTATCATAAAATTGGTTCCTTCCTGGCTTGCAAATGGTGAGAGACACTAATAACAGTGTATTCAAACAAACAAATTACAAGAAAACAAATATATATACCTGGTTTATCTGAACTTGATTTGAATGTTCCTTGTCACTGATCTGGAAGAATCATAGAATGGTAAGGTTGGAAGGGACCTCAAGGATCATCCAGTTCCAACCCCCTGCCATAGGCAGGGACACCTCCCACTAGCACAGGGCACTCAAGGACTCCTCCAGCCTGGCCTTGAACACCTCCAGGGAGGGAGCAGCCACAACCTCCCTGGGCAACCTGTGCCAGTGTCTCACCACCCTCACTGCAAACAACTTCCTCCTAACATCCACTTTCAATCGCCCCTCTGACACTTCAAACCCATTACCCCTTGTCCTGTCATTCCCAGACCTTGTCAATAGTCCCTCCCCAGCCTTCCTGTAGCCCCCTTCAGATATTGGAAGGCTACTATAAGAAATTCCAACACTCATAAAAATATTGTCCATACTGATGTGACATAGAACTTTCTTTTCTAAGGCAGATGTGTGGGATAAGAATTCATTCTGGGACCTCATAGCTGCCTTCCAATAAGTGAAGTGAACCTACAGGAAGGTTGGAGAGGGGTTTATCACAAGGGTGTCTAGCAATAGGACAAGGGGGAATGATTTGAAGCTGAGAGAGAGCAGGGCCAGACTGGATCTTAGGGAGAAATTCTTCAGTACAAGGGTGTTGAGACTGTGGAACAGCTTGCCCAGGGAGGTTGTGGCTATCCCCTTCCTGTGCATATTCAAGGCCATGTTGGATGACTCCAAGTCTAGTTAAGAGGCATCCCTGCCTACAGTAGGAAATTTGGAATAGATGATCTCTAAGGCCTCTTCCAACCTGAGCCATTCTATGATTCTATGGTGATCCCAGTGTAAAATGCCCTGATTATTTATAGAGGCATGAAACAAATAAATGGATGGAATTTCTTTGGAAAATGAAAAAAAATAGTAATCAGCTACTTTCTGCCTTGTGGAACAGCAGTCAGAAACTAAGTTGTTTGTAAGTGATAGAATAATGCTCAAAATAGGAAATTTAATATGGTCTTTATGTCTGATTATTGCTATTATTGCTAATTATATTATTGCTACTATTCATGTTAGTGATAATATTAATTTAATGTTAATATTGAATGTTAATGTTAATATTGAATGTTAATGTTAATTGAAACCATGGTGTTTACTAATCAGCATTGCACTAGTGAACACCATGCCTTTAGTACTTAATTTTCTAACTGAGAGCTCTGACTGGAACCCTATAGAAAGTTCCTATAGCTCCTATAGAAAGTTGTTGATTCCATCTCTAAAGCATTCCAAAAGCTCCAGCCTCTGCAGGGGTTAAGCCCTATTCTTTCTGCACCAGGTAGAGCACTGCCTTCACATCCAAACCAACATCTGAAGGGAACTAGGATCAAACTGCACATCTGATAGCAGCACTAATCACTTATGCATACTGTTTGGAAACAGTTCTCAGGTTTGAAAAGTGCCTTTCAAATAAATATAAACCAAGGAAATGTAATCATCAAAACTGACTTAGACATCCCCCTCTTCAAAAAGAACAAATTACAATCACGACATGTAATAGCTCTTGAGCAACGTTCCCAGCCCTGCCAGAGGTTTGGAGAGCCTGACAAAATGAGGTGTGGATATTAAGGGAGGATTTTTTTCCTATTAAAAAGAATTTAAAATAAATACACACACACACGATAACAGTTTCCTTGTTGGTTGCTTTTCACAGCCTGTCTTGATTTAAAGAGAGTGTTATCACCAGTAGGCAAAGCTGCAGTGCAAGGGGAGCTGCTGGCTCTGGCCATGCACAACTGACCCAATTCTTCACTTGTGGGGATTAAAAGTGGAGAGTCTGGCAAATCTAACATCTCTGTCACATCTGGGTTCCAGAAGCTCCACGGCACTCCCAGGTTATGAACCCCAGAAGCAAAAGCCTCTTCCCTAAGACTAATCTTTCCTTTGCTATCTGAAAAATCATGAATGAGATAGTTTCTGGAGGGTCTTTCCTTTATCCATTGCCTTACGGCTGAAGTCCTGGGTTCTCCCTGGGAGCCCTCCAAGGAGCAACCTGGAACGGGAGGAAAGGAGACAGGGAAATTCTTTTCTCCTCCCCCACAGACCCTCACTGAGGAGCAAGACTGCCTGACTGATCAGAGGTGGAAAGGCTACAGTTCCCTCTTCTGCCATAAAAGTGAGCCACAGTAAATTGTGAGCGGCCTCAGAACTGGCTGGATCCCCCTCAGGAGGTTCAGGCACCATGGGAGCCAGGCCAGAGGTTGCCATGCCATTTCTTCTCCCCCAAAAGCACCTTCTTGCTTCTCTGTTTAATGAGTTTTTATACAGTGCCAGGGGCAGGAATGAGATGCCAGCACTTAGCCATAGGAGCTGTTCTTGGTGTTCACCTCTTCCACTGCTACTCCCTCTGGTTTCTATTCTTCTGTGTTAGACCCCTGGGAGAAGGGGGAAAGAGATGGAGAACAGAAGTATTTCTTGGGTGCATTAAGACATGTGACTAGCAGGTCAAGGGAGGTTCTCCTCCTCCTCTGCTTACCCTGGTGAGACCATATTTGGGAACATTTTGTCTAATTCTGGGTTCTCCAGTTCAAAAAAGGCAGAGACCAACCAGAGAGAGTCCACTGGAGGGCCAGGAGGATGATTAGGGGACTGCAACATCTCTCTGACAAGGTGAAGCTGAAAGAGCTGAGGTTGTTTAGACTGAGGGTGGTGATCTCAACACATATAAAGATCTTAAAGACAGAGGTCATGAGGATGGGACTGGACTCTTCTCAGTGGTGCCCAGTGACAGGGTAAGGGACAAGAGGTACAAATTAGAACACAAGAGGCTTGACTTGAATTTAAGTAAAAATCTTCTCTCCTGTGAGGGTGCTGGAGCACTGGCACAGGCTGCCCAGAGAGGTAGTAGAGTCTCCTTCTCTGGAGACTTTCAAAAGCCACTTGGATATGTTCCTGTGAAACCTGATCTAGGTGAACTTGCTTTAGCAGGGGGGTTGGACTGAATGATCCCTAGAGGTCCCTTCCAGCCACTATCATTCTGTGATTCTATGATTCATATGCAATGCACTGAGCTTTGTTACAAACTGGCTTTTTGCTTGAATAAAGCATCACCAGTGTTTGTCTCCACTGTGGTACCCATTTCCCCAGACCCAGCGACATCCTTCTGTCTTCTCAAACTGAGGTCTGCATTCACTGTACTCGAGGTCACAACAATAACAATGGATATATATCTCAGAGTCTGTTTTTAAAGCATGGGGAATGAATGAAATCCCCATCTGTTGCTTTCTATCCTGCTGCTTTAATCCTCTGAATCACTAGCAGTGAGAAAGCGAGCACTGGACACGTGAGAGAGCTAACCCAGCTCCTCCCTGCCATACTGCCATGGCTACAAGGAGAAAAGCCACTCAAGTTGAAAAAGAAGGTGATGGTGACAGAGTAGTCTCTGTGAGGAGCTCTCATCTCTGGAAAAGACTCATTTGGTCTGAAATAGGCTGGTTCTGTTATCTCCAGGGCATGCTACGAGCAGCATCCTTCTGCTCACTCTGGTGAGCACTGTGATGTCTGCAGAGGAAGAGTAATTTGTGTGAGCTCTCTGACAAGTGAGGGGAGAGTGTGGTCACCTGCTGGAAGTGCTGACAGCAAATTAACTTTTTTTTTTTTTACCTTTTAAAAATAATTTGTTTTGAACTCTTGTGTACACCCCAATGATATGATACATGGGCACAGACAAGTGGTGATTATTGTACCTTGATCTCCCCCCACCACCCTCCTGTGATGTGACTTTTTAGTTGTTATTTGCTAGCATTGCACAACAGGCTCGGAGGTTTTTTTTTCCCCTTGCATAGATATATCTGAAGCCTTAGCTAACTTCTGTAGCCATCATCCATTCAGCTCAGCTTCAGCCTTTAGGCACCAGCAGCTTTTCTCTCTTTAGCAGGTCTGGGAACAGGTGTCCTTTGTTTGTGTTCACTTTGCTTTGGTGTGGAGTTTGTGCTACAGGGAGGGAGATGAAGGCAGGGGATGGAAGAGTGATTTAGAAGTGAAGTTGTGAAAAGGAAGGCTAGTGTCTCCTCTCCGTCCCAGGTGGATTTCCTTTTGTTTAGTCTACCAGAAGAGCAGAATATTTCCTGCTTTACATGCACAAACAAACATATAAGAAAACAAAATCAAAGATCTAGAGAGCTGTGGGCTCAAAGGGAAAAGAAAAAAAAATAAAAAAGGAACAAAACAGCTCCTCCAGCTTCCTTGGATGGCACAAAGAATTATAAACAAAGTTCTACAGCTAATATGTTGCTGATGCACAGCACTGTAGAATATTGTCCATAAAATTAGTCATGTGTTATTGCACAAAGTGGTGTGTTCCATACGAGCTGCCTATTTAGCAAGCTTGATCAAGAGCATTAAATATGAAAATAAGGGAAAAAAAAAAAAACATTTAACATTGTTGAAAAGTAATTAAAAATATATTTCACCATATGCTTCTCTGCCATTACTTCATTTCAGCAAAACAAATGCCTGGAGCATTTATTATCCCCCATCATTTTTTAAAGAGGCCTAATGTTCCCACTTGGCACAGGAGACAAGCAGATAAAATGAATCAGCCCTGAAATGAATTGTGTGAAGTGCATTTGTCTGAACCCAAACAGCCTCCCTCTAGTCAATACATGAACAGGAGCTCCTGGTCTCTCAGAATCCATCCCTCTGGAAAACAGCTCTTGTTTGCTGGCCACACGCTATGTGTTATCATTGCAAAGGCTAAAATGCCACGAGCTTTATTGAGGTTCTGCTGCAGTCAGTGCTACAAAGTTTGCTAATGCAGTCCCCAAACAACTCTGGTATTACAAAAACACAACAAAACAACCCATCCCAAAACACCAAAAAAAAAAAAAACCCAAAGAAACTACAAAACAAAAGGACAAATTATAAATAAAATACACATACATCAAAAAGCTTTCAAAGCACAACTGAACTCATGAGAATAAGTTCATCCATGGTCCAATTATGCTCTTTCCTGCATTGTGATGCCAGGAATCAATTTGACTGTGAGGCTTTAAAGGATGGATTATAGGCAATTTTATTTTAATTCACAGTGGACACAAGGAGAAAAAGAAGAGGAAGGAGCAGCTGTCTTCTTTCATAAGTGTTGATCCAAAGAGATGTAATTTGCAGGGCTGCATTCTGGTATTTATATTTGAGAGCGATGCATCCGTGGCCAGTTCATGGGGGGCAATATTCTTCTTTGGAAGAACAATGGATTAATAAAAAGGCAACCTAACAGAAGAAAAAAAAAGTCTTTTTTTTTTGTGCCAAGTGTTGGGAACACCCAAAATTAATGAAAATAATATCTGAGCACGGCTGGACACAACTATTCCTGCTGTGCGGCTGATGCGAGGCTTTACGCATTGCCGGCACCGAAGCCTGAGTTGTTTGTCTCTGTCTTTACACCGGCTCCTTTTGAAGGTGTGAAACCTGAGCCACCAGCCTGCAGAACAAAGCTCTGCCTCGCAAGACAGCTCACTGGCACCGACCTGGCACATAGCTGCGAGACGACTGACCTGAGACAGGAATCAAACGCAGCAGATTCTTCCTGGGTGAGCGGAGGTGAGGAATGCGTTAGAAGTGATGTGAGAAAGCCCTGGGATACCCTGCAGTGGCCAGAGAGAATCCCTCTCTTCCTGGGAGCAATGGAGGGAGACAGAAGAGACCAGGGAGGAAAATGAGTATTAGGTAAGGCTGTGACATCTGCCTGTTACTGTCACGGAGTAGAAGGATGCACAGGGGAAAAAAAAAAACAAAAAAAAAAAAAAACAAAAAAAAAACAAAACAAAAAAAAAACAAAAAAACAACATGTTAAGAATCAGGGAAATGTGGATGTGGGATCACAGCATCACAGGATGGTGGGGGTTGGAAAGGACCTCATCTAGTCCAACCCCCCTGACAAAGCAAGTTCACCTAGATCAGGTAGCACAGCAGCAACGTCCAGGCAGGTTTTGACATAACTTCTCTGGTCAGCCTGGTCCAGTGCTCTGCCACCCTTACAGAAAAGGTTTTTCCTTAAATGCAAGTGAAAACTTCTGTGTCCTAGTTTGTACCCATTGCCCCTTGTCTTATCACTGGGCAGTACTGAAAAAAATATCTGGCCCCATCCTCGTGTTCTCCATCATTAAGATATGGATATGAATTGAGGAGAACCCTTTTCAATCTGCTCTTCTCCAGGATAAAAGCTTCAAGACTCTCAGTTTCACTTCATAAGAGAGGTGCTCCTGTCTCCTAATCATCTGTATAGCCTCCAATGGACTCTCTCCAGTTGTTCCCTGTCCCTCTTGAACTGGGGAACCCAGAACTTTGCACAATACTGCAAATGAGGCCTCACCAGGACAGACAAGAGGAGGAGGAAGAGAACTTCCTCTGACCTGCTGGCCACATTCTTCTTAATGCACCCCAGAAGCCATTGGCCTTCTTGTCCACAAGGACACATTGCTGCCTCATGGTGAGCTTCTTGTCCACCAGCACTCTCAGGTCCTTTTATCTGCAGAGCTGCTTCCCAGCAGGTCAACCCCTCACCTGTACTGGTGCAGAGGTTATTCCTGCCCAGGTGCAGGACACTACACTTGCTCTTGTTGGACTTCATGAAGATTTAGGACTGTGTAGACTGGGCAAGAGCTCTTTCCCACAGTACCACAAAGCCCACAGCAAGCTTTTCCTAACAGGAAGCATCTTTTCTTCTCCCCTATTTTATTCTACCCCAGAATGCAAGTTCAATTCAAACACCACATTCTGATCTTGTCTTATAAAAAAATATGGAAGTGCAGCACTGGATTCGAATGGAAATTTGGATGGAAGTGTTTCAGCTGTAAATCATGATGGGATTGGTAGCCTGGAAACCATGGAAGCTCGCAGTGCATCATGATGGAACTACATGATCCTTGGTAGCCTGGAAACCATGGAAGCTCGCAGTGCATCATGATGGAACTACATGATCCTCGGGGTCCCTTCCAACCTTGCCGTTCTATGATCATTCACTGATGATCACCACTGCTGACACTGGGACAAGTTGTCTAGGGGGGTCATGGATGCTCCCTCCCTGGAGGTATTCAAGACCAGGCTGGAAGAGACCTTGAGTAACCTGCTCTAGTGGAAAGTGGTCCTGCCCATGGTAGGTGGCTTGGAGTGAAAGAGTCTTTAAGGTCCTTTCCAACCCAAACGGTTCTATGATTCTGTCATTAAAGAACATGGCTGACACCGGTAGACCAGGAAAAGCATCCAAATATTCTCTGATCCCTGGTAAAAGCACAATAGCTAGCAGAAGGGTGTGATATTCAGCAGATGCCTTGTTGTTACAGTTCCAAATGCCAGAAGCTGGCTATTCAGCCTCTACAGATGTGTTCTTTCAGCCCTGGAAGTCCATTTTTCATCAGTGCTTTATCAGGCAAGAGGACAACACTGATGCAGAGAGTGAAGGTGGTGAGGCTGGAGAACATAGCAGATTTTCATCATTATCAGCAGGACCAAGGGCATATACTGATCAATGAAACCCATCAATAACTCAATGCATTCTGAGCACAAAGGTCATTTGCCCTTTAGGCAAGAAAACAATCCCAGTTTCAATGAGTTTTTTTTTTTTTTTTTTTTGAACTTGCAGCTCCTGATTTGATCTACTTGTAAAAGTTTTGCTAGCATACCTGAGCTGGGCAGAGGTGTGGAAAGAAATCACACTTTAAAACAGAATATGCAGGCATAGTTGCTCAGTGAACCAGCTTTATGCTGCAGGACAGGAGGAACTGTTTTTCTAACACAAGTCACACTGGCACTTGGGAGATCTGCTGGTGTGAGTGGGTATAGCTATACTGCAAGACCATTGCAGGTAAAAACCACCCCTGTAGAAAGAATGAAGTATTTAAGTACAGCCTAAGCTTAACTAACATTTGCAAACTGATGTGAAATCTCCAGGTGAAAGGTGCTTTAGGAGTGCAAACTGCTAAAAGATTAATTGCTGCTAAAAAGAAATATTTTACTAATTCAGTTAGTTGAAAAAAATCTTCTGTGATTATCTCTGAAATCAGCTATGATCTTCTAAAGACTCAGCATGGATTTATGGCATCAAGCTGAAAAGCAGAGGGAAGAGAACTGTCAGGAAGGCTTGGCATGGCTCCTATCCAGACAAGCTTCATGTGCCCATCAGAAACATCTCCTTCAAACCAACCTGGGATGCACATTCAGGGGAGCCCTCAGCTTCTGGCCCCCTTGCTATGAAGTTGTACAAAACACCTTAACATTGTTGCATCCATTTTACTGTTTCCATGCATATTAGAGATATTAATGAAAGACTTTTAATTAACTGGCATTTTTAGCTCTTCAAAATGACTGAAGCTCTCTTTTCTCCAGCAAGGATGTATATTATATAAATAAAATTAGCTCTACTTGGAGCTTGAAAGCAAGGCATAAAACCATTGCTGTCCTGATTCAAAAAAAAAGCAAATTTCTGCCAGAAAGAGAAGGAATAAATAAGTGTCATCTCCTGATGAACATAAAAGCAGAGGAGGAAACACATATGTGATTTGGAAACAGGATTACTCATAGATTCAGAAGTAATAAATCCAATTACCTTGCTTGATTCATCAATAAATGGGAAAGTAGTCTTTGTTTTATTATCAAATTAAGTTATTCTTTGTAAGTAATCCACTTAAAAGAATTGTTTCCTAGCATCAAGCAGAAGTAATCAGTAAAAAGGAACATAAAATGTCTTTCTGCTGCTTTCTGCAAAAGGCTTCCTCACATTTTTTTGAGCACCAGATTATCCCATTATAAACAGTGGCAAAGAAATCCAAGGAATCCAGATAAGTAAATGCTGCTTTTATAACATCTTGGGCACAAACTCTCTGGCACAGTGGTTTAATAGCAAAAGTTTTCATAATAACTTTTTGGGAACCCTGTAAGTCAGCTGAATTTCTGTCCTTGGTGAGCCAGTGTTGGTGAAACCTCTGCCAGGACTGAAGTACATCTTCTGCTTGCAGGACACTGCTCTCTGTGTCCAGAGTAGCAAAATATTAGCAATGCTGGGTCACCAGCATTGCCACCACAAATACAGGCTTGCCTGCCTCAGGAGTAGTACTTTAGGTAGAGGCAGGCAAAGAGGAAAAAGCCTTTAACAAGTAAACTGTTGTGGCTAAAATGTGTTCATACAATTTTATGGCTTACCTGGATGGACAACAGGCTGTGTGCCAGCAGTGTGCCCTCATGGCCAAAAAGGCCAAGGATATCTGGAGTGCATTAAGAGAGTGTGGCCAGCAGGATGAGTGATGTTCTGCTCCCATTGTTTTCTGCTCCAGGGAGGTCACATCTGGAGTGCTGTGTCCAGTTCCAGGCTCCCCAGGTCAAGAAGAACAAGGAACGAGTGGAGGGAGTTCAGTGTAGAGCCACAAAGATGCTGAGGGCACTGGGACATCTCTCTTACGAGGACAAGCTGGGGGTGTTCAGCCTCGTTAAGAGCAGCCTGAAAGCAGATCTCGTTAATGCTGATCAAGAGCTGAAGGGTGAGTGTCAGCAGGATTGGGGCAGACCCTCCTCAGGGGTGCCCGCTGACAGTACAAGGGGCAATGGGCACAAACTGGAACTTGCAATCTTAACCTTTGCTTTTCTAAACCTCCTTTCTGTAAAGCAGCCACATCCTTTACAGTGTGAACTCCTGAGCAGGGGTGTACCTGGAATGCTACTGTACATTTAGAGTTTGGTATTGCCATCAAAGATCTGAGACACCTCATGCAAAGTGAGACCAAATAGCTGGGTTAAACAGATCATCTGCTGTGACCAGAAGTTTCTGTGTTCACTCTGTTCTAGTAAGACCATGGAGGTTTTCTCCCATCTGCTTGGGAAGCCTCCACTGTGTTTCTGTGGGAAGAGGTGAATCAAATTCTGTTGCAATGCCAGACATGCCAGCAGAGAGTTTGAGACAAAGCTGTGACTCACTGCTGATAGATTAAATTTTAAATGACAAGTTTTCTAACTTTGGAGGAGTCACAGTCTGGAGCAGCCTTCTGATAGTGTAAGCATCAAGCAAATTATCAATTCTAAGCTGCAGCTTTGTTTGTGAAAGATATTGTGTGATGTGCAGGAAAAGCAACATGGTGTGAGGACCTCCCTCTGTAACACAGAGACTCCTTTTGCACCTGTATTCCAGGCTCCTAAATCTCTATGTGATGGTTTGGGAGTTCCCTGCCCCCCCCACACTTGTAAAATGACCCAGACTAAAACTCAGCTGGAGCTGGAAGTTAAGAGATGAAGCTCTATTTACAGCTCAGCACAATATACAAGCAAATAGATACAGTATAGACAGGAATATTTACANTAAACATCTCAGCAAGCCTATGAGTGAAGTAGACATCACCACTGTTTTCCTTCACAGCCTATAGTACAATTTTCTCTATTACAAATATTCCAATCAGCTCAAACCAGCACTCTCTAACAGCTGCAGCATGGTACCAGAGCACAGTTCTCTAAGGGAAGCAGCCAGGAATCCTTTGGGTATGCAGGCTGCTCAGCTAAGATCTTGTCTTATGAGGAGCAGCTAAGGGAGCTGGGGTCATTTAGACTGCAGAAGAGGAGGCTGAGGAGAGAACACAATGCTCTCAACAACTTCTTGAAAGGAGTTTGGAGTGAGGTGGAGATTGGTCTCTTCTTCCTAGTACCAGATGATAAGAAGGAAAGAAATGGCCTCAAGCTGCATCAGGGGAGGTTTAGGTTGGATATTAGGAAAAATTTCTTTGCTGCAAGAGAGGTCAGCCCAGGAAGGTGGTGGAGTCATCATCCATGGATGTGTGTGGACATAGCACTCTGGGACATGGTTTAATGGCTATGGTGGTGTTAACTTCACAGTTGGACTCAGTGATCTTAGAGGTCTCTTCCAACCTAAGCAATTTATGATTCTAATAACAGATGAGCTACAGAGCTCTTTGAAGTTCAGTTAATTCAATGCTGCAATCTATTTCTGGGTGTCACTAATACCAGAGTGGAGGTTGTCTGTATTTATCTAGGACCATATTTTCAGCTGGCAGAGACCCTTCTGAAGGCAGAGTTGCCTGTCTATGCTTGGAAGCAAAATGTTAAACCACACAGTATCTAAAAATATTAGTGTAATTGCACTCAGGAAAGTGATAACTGCATAAGTAAATAAAAAAAAAAAAACCATAAGTAAACACAAGTGGATGAGAAAGCCTGAGAGACCTGGGGCTGTTCAGTCTTGAGAAGAGAAGGCTGAGATCTCAGCAATGTCTATAAATATCTGAGGGGTGGGAGTCAGGATGAAAATGCCAGGATCTGTTTAGTGGTGTCCTATGATAGGGGCAGGGACTACAGATAGGAACCCAGCAGGTTTCATCCCAACATGAGACACTTCTTTGCTGTGAGGGTCCTGGAGCCACAGAGCCTCTCTGGCTGCCCAGAGAGGTTGTGGAGTCTCCTTCTCTGGAGGCTTTCAAATCCCGCCTGGATGTGTTCCTGCGTGACTCGCCCTGGGCGATGCTGCTTTGGACTTGACAATTTCTAGAGGTCCCTTCCAATCCTCAACATTCTGTGATTCTGTGAAGTCAGATTCAACTTGAGGAATATGCTGCTCTATTTTTCCTTCCCTCCATCATCTTAATTTTCAAAGATCTGATGCCCAAATATTTTTTTACATGCTCCACTGAAATATTTCAGATTAGCTTTGCGCGCATTATGGAGTAGTTCATTTCATATGTTTACCCCCTCCCCCCAAATAAAAAACCCAACTTGCACATTATTATAATAAACATTTTACAATTTTAGGACATTTACATAATCATTAAAATAATAATTACCACTGAAAAAAAGCTGAATGGCAGATTCTCAGAAGATACCCACGTGTCAGCACCACGACTGGAATTGCCACTGTAAACATTATATAAAAATTATAACTCCACATTCTGCTTCTGAGAGGGTTTCACCCAGCAGTTTCATTTAATAATGACACTCATTCTCAGATGAAATTGCTGTGCTTGAAATTTTAGGGATCTTGAATTCAGATGTGAGCAGTTGAGATGATAATAACCAATGATGTATCAGAGGGAAACTCTGAGGACGGTCAGAGGCAGAGAAAAACCAGTGGTGATTAAAACAAATGAACAAAGAACCAAACTCACAGATATAAAATTAAATCAAAGACCTTTAGGCTCCTGTGCAGTCTGAATTCTACAGGCTGATTTCAGGGGGGAAAACTAGGGGAAGAATTCTGCAGCGATTCTAAATAAAGTACACTGTGAGCACAAGGATTAACTGCAGTGCACAACGAAAATTCATTGGATTTTGTCATCTGGAGTCTATAGAATCATAGAATGGT
>VWYK01042491.1:8790-22947 GCA_013399775.1 Semnornis frantzii | reverse complement strand
GAGCAACCTGATCTAGATGGGGGTGTCCCTGCTTACTGCATGGAGGTTGGACTAAATGGCCTTTAGAGGCCCCTTCCAACCCAGTACACTCTATGATTCTATGATTGTCTGTCCAATTCCACATTCTGACAGTGAGAGATTTGTAATGTTGCAAATGCAAGCCACATCTGTGAAATTTTCTGTGACAGGTGAATTCCTTTGGCTGAATAATTTTAGAAAGCATCAAGAAAAAATAGCTCAGCTGTTGCTGAAAAGCAGATAGGGAAAAAGATACATTTCAATTGACTAAAAAAAAAAAATAATTAAAAAATCAAGGGAAAAAAACTCTACCTTCCAGTTTTCCCACAAGAACTTCAAATTTTCCAGGAAGTTACTAATGTCATCACTTGCATCCCAGAGAGTCATCTGCATCCTGGGCTGCCTCAAGAGAAGCATGGCCAACAGCTCGAGGGAGGTGATTCTTCCCTTCTGCTCCACTCTGGTGAGACCTCTCCTTGAGTACTGTGTCCAGCTCTGGGATCCCTATTACAATAAGGATATGGAGTGTGTCCAAAGAAGGGCAGTGAGGATGATCAGAAAGCTGAGCTCCTCTGCTATGGAGACAGACTGAGAGAGTTGGGGCTGTTCAGTCTGAAGAGGAGAAGGTTCCAAGGAGACCTTTGGTGGCCTTCCAGTATGTGAAGAGGGCTACAAGAAAGCTGCTGAGGGACTTTTTAGGCTGCCAGGCAGTGATAGGACTGGGAGGAATGGAGCAAAACTAGAAATGGGTAGGTTTGGATTGGATGTTAGGAAGAAGTTCTTCATTATTAGGGTGGTGAGACACTGGAAGAGGTTGCCCAGGGAGGTGGTGGAAGGATGTGGCTCTGAGCAGCCTGGTCTAGCATGAGGTGGCCCTGTGCATGGCAAGGGGGTTGGAGCTGCATAATCCTTGAGATCCCTTCCAGCCCTGACAATTCTGTGATGCTGTGAAAATGCTTGGTGTTTAAACCTGTCAGTTCTGCATCACTCTGCTTTTTACCCATCCACCCTGCATAATGAATGAAGGAAGATGCTTAAGAGTGGAAGGGAATCAAAATAAAATACTCTGGAGCAGAAAAACAAACACTCTGCCACTGGGCAGGACCAGTAAGAGGTAAATTTAAGACATTGCTTAGGAATATTTATCATCTTTAACACTGTGTGTGCACTATGTAGGATTCACTTCATTATCTGTAAGTAGCAAATTATTTATTCCCACCACTACTCACTGAACACCTGGAAGTTCTGCAAAGGATCAAGGTGTTCTCTAGCCCCTGAAGGCCCACAATAGGGTCCTCCCTTTTTTTGTGCTTTCAGAGAGTTTATTACAGCCAGGTAATTACAGGCTGGGTCATTGTTTATTTAGTTAGTGAGGTCCAACATACAATCATAGGATAATTTGGGTTGGTAAAGACCTTTAAGATCATTGAGTCCAGCGATTCTCTAACTCTATGAAGTCTGTGAAGTCCTCGGTACCACATCTCTGCCTCTTTGAAAGATCTCCAGGGATGGGAATTCAGTCATCTCCTGGGAGAGCCTATTCTAGTCTTTGGTAATCCTTTCAGTGAATGACTAGCACTAAACCAGAGCTAAGAATGCCAGTCCTGCAGGGCTGCCATGGTTTCTGCACCAAGCTCACCAGCATTTCCAAGCATGGAGTGCATTAGAAGGGGTAGTGGTTTCATACCATTAATTGTTTTGCCCACATTAACTTTTCCCTGCAAGCTGAAATATTCTGGAACCCACCACTACCTGCCAGGAGCTCTGGTCTGACAGAATTTATTTGCTTGGGATATGGATTCAGCAAGCTCAATGCAGAATTTTCTGCCAGATTTAGCTTTAATCTGGCCTGGCCAGTTTGTCCCACTACTGTTATCCAGGACAACTCCATCTCATAACAGAGAATTGACTACAGAGGCATGAACTTAATTTCTTGCCCCATGCTGCTACTTGAAGGAGTGAAGTAGGGCAGCAGCAGTTTAATTTATGACCTTATGATCCAATACTTCTTATGTCATTGATTCAAGTCCCCTGCTACTTTAGAATCCACTTCTTCTAATCCTGTTCATAAATTTATCTCAAAATTGGTGATAGTTGTAGTCCATACTAGAGCCCCAGGGAAGTAATTACAGAACAGCATCACTTTGATTGTTCAAATGATTATGGTTTCCAGACATAGTTCCTGGCTGGTTCATGCATGATAGTTCTTATGCCAACATTGGGTTTTAGCTTGGTTATTCCTTCCCTTTCTACATTATTTAATCTCTTTGCATGTTCATAGTCGATAATTAAAAGGATTGTGATGGTTTGGGAGTTCCTTGCCCCCCCACACTTGCAAAATGACCCAGACTAGAACTGGAAGTTAAGAGATGAAGCTCTATTTACAGCTCAGCACAATATACAAGCAGAGATATACACTATATACAGGAATAGTTACAGAAATATACAAGGTAAAGGTAATACAGAAACACAACTCCCCTCCCAGAAATCAGAGACCCCACGAGGGGCTCCCAACCACCCTTCCACCTTCTCCCCACCCCTACACCTTACCCCAAGGTTATTGGAGAATCAGCTGGAGGGGGATTAGAAGAAAAGTGGTTAATGGAGTTATTCAGCAGAGAGGAGAAGCCAGAGCTGCTAGAGAGCCCCAGAAGCTGTGCCCAAGAAACTGCTAGCCCCAGAGAGCTACACCCCGTGACCGCCTTATCTTTTTGTTCTGAGTTCTTATTCCTAAACACCTCAGCAAGCCCATGAATGAAGCAGACATCACCATTGTTTTCCTTCACAGCCTATAGTATTGTTTTCTCCATTAAAATATTCCAATTAGCTCAAACCAGCACAAGGATGAAACAAACAAGTCTTTTGTCTGCAGTTGTATTTCTCTAAATACATGTTACATGGCTCCAATTCAAAGAAAAGCCAAGCTCAGCTGTTACTTTGGCATCATAGACAATGTCAAACTGGGACAAATAAGTCAAAAATGTGAGCTGGCAAATACCTACCTGTGCATATTATCCATCCTACTTACTGTTTTCCTAATCCAAAAAATAATATTTCAATGTTCCTGGACACTGGGAAGTGTTGCCAGAGCAAAGGATGCTGCAGCAGGTCTGTGATGGGCAAAGGATGATTCAAGGTCCATCAGCATATGAAAATGGGGCAGCTGTGACATTCTGCACCTGTACTAAATTATTCTACCTCCAGG
This sequence comes from Semnornis frantzii, assembly GCA_013399775.1. Taxonomy (NCBI): domain Eukaryota; kingdom Metazoa; phylum Chordata; class Aves; order Piciformes; family Ramphastidae; genus Semnornis; species Semnornis frantzii. Next base: position 19,724 of record VWYK01042491.1, on the reverse strand, counting down.
AACAATTGCAGTTTTTATCAGCTGGATATTACAATACTGTCCTATCTTTTTTTTTTTTATTTCCTTTTTTTTTGTTGTTGTTGGGGTTTTTTTGTCATTGGTGGTGGGTTTTTTGGTGGTTTGGGGGGGGTTCTTTGTGGTTTTTTTTTTTTGTTGTTGTTGGTTTTGGGCATTTTTTGTTGTTTTTTGTTTGCTTTGGGGGGTTTTTTGTGTGTGTGTATATGTGAAGTAAAGATTGTAGATGTCATAAGATACCTGGACTGGACTGGCTCAGTTGAGCCAGCTGGGAAGTTCACCATTGGATTGTTTCTTTTTATTTCAGTGGGGTTTGGATCAAGCCCCCAAATTGTGTGACATGCCAGAATGATGCAGGGTTTTGGCTCATCGGGTTTTTTCTTGGAAGTACTGTCCAGTTGCCTTCAAGGAAGAAATCCTTCCACCTGTTCCCCCAAACCTCATGTTCTTGAAGTGTTTTCTTTAACTGTTAGAATCCTCCATGGAATCTGCAGTGCCCTAAACAGCTTTTGAGGAGGAGGTTCAGCTTTTCTCAAAGATTGGCTCAGTTAGTAGAGAAGTGATTACTGCTAAGTTGATGACGTGTGGGTTAGAAGGCCACAACGATGTAGTGCTTTGTTTTTACCATTTGGGCTTAAACCAAACAAGCCAAGTAAGCCTTCAAGCAGAGCAAGGAACCCTGGACTAGAAACCACCTGCTGGTCAAGATATTCTGTCCTTTGGAAAAAGATTTGCCCAAGTCTAAATCAAAACAAGGGCAGAAAGAAGCCCCTGTGTGCCTCAAATCAGCTATGGTGTGATCCTATCCATCTGATTTATATTAGAATGGAGATTCCCAAAGTGACCTTTTTGGTTCAAAGATCAAAATGCAGATCTTGGGAGTTTTCTCAATGAGGATATTCTTAGAGGAGTGAATTCTAACTCACCTCCTTTACCTGAGGATGCTATTTGCACTAGCTAACTGCCTGTGCTGGAAAAATGTGTTGATGCAGACCTTTTCTTTTGTGCTCACAACAAATTTTGATTCTGCGAGGACTTTTTGTAGTCTTGACATGCATAAAAGCACGATTCAGGGGCTGCTCATAGCAAGATCTGTAAACAGTCTCTAGTTTCTACTTTTGTTTTAACTGGCATCAGCAGAAGCCCATAATATTCTGCTTTACAAGCTAAGTTTTATTTATTGCTTTTAGAAAGAGGACCTTACTATATAAAATTATATATTGACTATCTTAGCTCATATTGTGCACAGAAGCCTGAGTAGTCTTTGCCACCAACACAGAATGTCTGAAATCAGAAACAGATGGTAATTGCCAGGAACAAAGATGAGGTTTCAGAGGAGAATGGATTCAGTGCATTCCGGAGCACATAGAGTACTTTTTTCCACGCAGATTAATAGCTGTTATAAAGGCATTGTGCTCATTGAGCTCACACATCACTGCCTTACCTAGAAAGTGAAGCAATCCATTTTTACAGGCTGACATAAGGCAGGAGTTTGTGAAGGGGTCAGTGTGACTGATAGGAACCTTGGATTATGCTAGACACTTCCTTCCATTTTTGTTTTGCAGTGTTGTGGCTCTCACTTTTATCCCTGTTTTCCTCTGCCCCCTTTAGTGTGTATATAGACACACAAATATATACACACACACACTTTTTGCCTTTAGTGTTTGACACAAACGTAAATGTATCAACTCACTACAAAATTAGAAACCACAAATCCCATACTTCCAAAAACAAAAGGCCTCTGTTAATCCTAAGAGCTGCCAGCAGCTTGGTTTCCATCATTTGGCAAACGACCAGCATTTAAATCCTGTGTTCAATACTTTGATCCAAGAATGCAATGTCTTTAAACACACAAATAAAAAATATTGTGTGTTTTTATCTGTGTAGTCTTGTAGAGATGGGACTGTACTCTATGTAGGGCAAAGGCTATAATTATACACATAGTAGCAACATAATTTAATTGTCAGGAAAATCAGCTTTAGAGTCATAGAATTGTCAGGTCTGGAAGGGGCCACAAAGATCATCCAGTTCCATGAGCAGAGACATCTCATCAGATCAGTTTGCTCACAGCCACATCCAGCCTGGCCTTAAACACCTCTAGGGATGAGGCTTCCACCACCTCCCTGGCAGCCTGTTCCAGTGTCTCACCACCCTCATGCTGAAGAGCTTCTTCCTAACATCCAATCTGAATCCATCCACTTCTAGTTTAGCTTTCTGTTGAGTTGTTATTGCTCTACTCATTTCATAACATTAGAAAACATAATTTGCCAGTAAAATGTTCTGTCAAGCAGCTGGATTTTCTGACAGGACCTTGCAACAAGTTACTCTGCTAAAGGACTGAGATAATCACTTAAATTATCTGAAGTAAACCATTGCCAGCCTCAGATTTTGAAATATTTCAAACCTTTCCTAATTAGACACTAGAGAACATCATTTACCTAAACTTAATATAATGAATTTCATAGAGAGCTACTGTCCTGAAGTGCTTGAGCTGGAAGTCTGCTCATGGAAGTGGAAAGAATAACATGCAATTTTAACCACATCTCTGCTGGGTTCTGATCCAAGGACCTAATAATATTGACTTAAAATCCCTTTTAAATGGTTTACAGTGAGGAGCTCAAGTCCACTTCACTGACTTGTGTGGTAGACCTCCAGGGGTCAGTTATAAGAGATCTACCACTGCAAAGCATTTGTTTTATTTCTGTGGAAGTAGACAGTAAAAAGGGGAAGGCTGAGTGAACAAAGAGTTCCTTCTCTGGAGGCAGTCCTATTGCCATCATTCCTGGCATCAAACAAGCTAATAGCCACTGGTAAACATCTGAAAACCCATGCCAGCTTCTGCTTTCTGAACAGAGACATTAATGCCAACAGGAAACCATCTGTCCTATTCATACACAAGAGAAAACACAGAGAGCTCGAGCCAAAAAGGTATCCATAATAAAAGCTCTGAACCACTCTATTGATAACTATGCTTCTTGAAAATCTGTCTTTGGACTAGCAGTCAGCTTGTGCAGGCCACTCTTGGTTCCTACCCATTCCTGCTCCCTTAGCCAATCTGTAAAGCCAGAGCAGTGAGCAATTAGATTTGCTTCAATACCACAACCTTCCATAGCAGGAGCCTCAACACAAATGGCTTCTTCAAGCCTGCTTTGCTGAAGGGGAGTTGGAGGACTGTGAATCTTATTTTGGCCTCTTGATCTGCTGGATGTTGCCTCTCTGACTCCCTACCATCAAATCCCCCTCTATCTATGGGGACAGGCAGCAAGAGCTGGGGCAGTTTGACCTGGAGAAGAGAAGGCTCTGGGGAGACCTCATAGCAGCCTTCCAATACCTGTAGGGGGCTGAGAAGAAAGCTCTGAAGGGACTGGCACAGGTTGCCCAGGCAGGTTGTGAATGCTCCCTCCCTAGAGGTGTTCAAAGCTAGGTTAGATGAGGCCTTGAGTGACCTGTTCTAGTGCAAGGTGTCCCTGGCTATGGTGAGGGGTTGAAAATAGACGATCTTTGAGGTCCCTTCCAACCTTACCATTCTGTGATTCTATGACTTTTCACAAGGGCTTGAAGTGATGGAACAAGGGAAAATAGCTTTACTCTGGAATTAAAATGGATATTAGGAAGAAATTCTTTACAGTGAGGGTGGTGAGACACTGGAACAGGTTGCCCAGGGGAGCTGTGGATGCCTTGTCCCTAGAAGTGTTCAAGGCCAGGAGCCTTGAGCAAGCTGTTTTAGTGGAAGGTGTCTCTGCCCATGTCAGGAGGTTGGAACTAGATGATCATCAAGATGCCTTCCTACCCAAACCATTCTATGATTCTATGTCCTAAAGGTAGAAGAATTTGCCTTGGCAGAGGCAGGAAAGCAGGCCAGCACATAGTCGGCACATGAAAGAGGATGGATTTTTGGGCATACAATGTTTGTGTGAGAACTAAAATCTCAACATTTTCATCCAGAAAAAGACAAAATAATTTATTTTGGATTAGGCATCAGTTAATGCTGAGATTAGAGAAGTTAAATGGTTCTCCTTTAAGGTATACCTACCAAGTCCAATTCCTTTGATGTTTAGCCTGGGTTGGCCGTTAGTTCACCTGTACTGGGTTGGCCGTTAGTTCACCTGTACTGCTTTCAAGCACTTTAAAAGTTATAGTATTTAAAAAATAACTTGAGAACACTAATAACAGTTGTTTAGAGGGGGGGAAAAAAGTAAACACTAAAATGTTCTTCAGGAAGTGTGCTTGGCTACACACTAGCTCTGAGTACACAGGTGATGTTTGTGCATGCCTACCTACAGCTTATATTATTTAAAGAGAGGAACTTGCTGCAGCAAGGAATTGCATTTGTTATTACATCTCCTCGCCTGTGAAGTTACAAAACACCTCCAGAATTTTCATCAATTTCATGAAGATCCATAGCCATTCACAAAATTTCAGCTTTTCATCTCCTAATTAAAAGAACTGGGTCAAGTTTGTATTTTGCAGCTATTATTGGAGGCTTGGTAGCTGTTACAGTTTTAAGGCTTGGGTCTTCATTGTCAAGTAAATAAAAGCTTTCCAGAGAGTTTAAGAGAGTACAGGGGGATGGACTCACAAAGGGGATGAACAAAATATGAGAGAGATGTTTATACCAATCCATTGGTCTAAAAAAGCCTATACGGTTTGAAACACAGCTTGTTCTTGGCTCTGTTCTTGTTTCCCTTTCCCCCTTTCTCTCCTTCTGGCCTTCCTTGCTTGTCCTCACCATTGTTTGGGTTATTGATATAAACACTGACTGGGAGTGGGGAGAGATAATACTGTGTTAGCTGGCAACAGCCCCTGGGCTTTGTCCAGAGGGGGTCTAGGAGGGTAGCTGGGCTATTGTCTAGTTGTACCACACAGAATCACAGAACATTAGAGAGTGGAAGCAACCTCCAGAGATCATCCAGTCCAACTCCCCGGTCAAAGGAGGATCACCCAAGGTACTTTGCATAGGAATACACACAGGTGGGTTTGGGAAGTCTCCAGAGAAGGAGACTCCACAGCCTCTCTGAGCAGCCTGCTTCAGGGCTACACCACCCTCACTGTAAGGAAGTTTCTCTTCACATTAAGGTGAAACCTTCTGTTCCAATTTGTAGCTGTTTCTCCTAGTCTTATTGCTGCTGACCACCAAAAAAAGATTAGCCCCAGCCACTTGACCCCCACCCCTCAGATATCTGCACACACTGATCAGATCCCCTCTCAACCTTCTCTTTCCCAAATTAAATACCTCCAGGGCTCTCAGTCTCTCTTCATAGAGAAGATGCTCAGGACCCTTGATCATCCTCATGGCTCTCCATTGGACTCTCTAGCAGGTCCCTATCTCTCTCAAACTGGGGAGCCCAAAACTGGACACAGTATTGCAGGTGTGGTTTCAGCAGGACAGAGTAGAGGGGGAGAGGAACCTCCCAAGAGCTGCTGGTCACACTTACCTTGATGCACCAGGATGCCTTCTTGGCCACAGGGGCACATTGCTGGTCCACACAGAACTTGCTGGAAAGCCTCACACCTTGAGTACATGTATTTGCTTTTCATTTTAATTTCCTAATTTCCCCCTGTATTTCCTCAGGCTTTACTTTTATAGAGGTATGACTTCCTCTTCTTCAGCCAATATTATGAGCCATTTAAGATGCCTGGCTACTACTCCAAGCAGAAACAACAGTGTTTGCCACTGAAACCAGGCTGGTTTCAATGCAAACACTACAGTCCAGTTTTCATTGTTGTTATCTGTTTTTTAAAGCTGCCTTCTTCCCCATGTCCTTCCTTTCCTCTCCATCTCCTACTTCCTCTTTCCATTGCCTTCCTTTTCTCTCCATCTTCCTCTTTCTCCCATTTTCTCTCTTTCCTTCCTCCCTAACTCCACCACATTCCCTTCTCCACCATATCTGCCCTTTTCCCACCCTGCTGGGCGTTCTCCCTTTTATCACCCAAACTCAGAGCACCTGGGTTGCTGTTGGAGTCTCCTCCCACCCCAGGTGTGACCACTTTGCCCTCCCCACCTACTCCCCTTTATAACTAGCCCCAGGAGAGGCAGAAGCCTCAAGCTTGCCCATTGTGGGCAGAGGGATCCTCCTCCCATGGAACTGGTGAGTCCCTGTGGTGTGCACTGGGTGAATGGGAGTGGGATCTTAAAGGCCGGGGGGCCTGGTGGCCCCCCGGTTTGCTAGGGTAGAGACTTGATCATCATTGCAACATAACTCACAGAAGCTGGATGGGCTCTGCTGTGTTTAGCTGCTGCTTTCTGCTCACTTGTAAAGCTGTAAAAAGGACAGGAAGAAATCTGTGAAATGTTTTGAGAAGCCTTGAACCAGCAGGAAGGAAATATCTGAGAATTCCTAACAAGCAAAATAGAATAAAGCTCAAATCTCATTGACATTCTTATGTCAGAGTGGCTAAAATTCTGTCCTGTTTTGTAACTAAGTTAAAACTAGCTTTATTCAATACAAGGTGAGATCCTGACTGAGCCAGGTCAGGGTAGTAGATGACTATGATGGAGTTCAGGATTTAACTGCTAAGCTGCTTAACAGCCAGAGGTTTTTACAAATTGTCTCAAACCACATGTGTTTGTGCTTCAAGCTGCACAGGAGTGCACCCAGGTGGGTTTGGAAAGTCTCCAACACTGAATCACAGAACACATTCTCTACCACATTCTGTGATTCTGTACCACACAGAACATTAGAGAGTGGAGGAGACCTCCAGAGATCATCCAGTCCAACCCCACTGCCAAAGGAGGATCACCCAAGGTACTTTGTATAGGAATGCACACAGGTGGGTTTGGGAAGTCTCCAGAGAAGGAGACTCCACAACCTCTCTGAGCAGCCTGCTTCAGGGCTCCACCACCCTGACTGTAAAGAAGTTTCTCTTCATGTTGAAACCATCTGTGTTGCAATTCGTAGGTGTTTCCCCTTGTCTTATTGCTGCTGACCCCCAAAAAGAGATTAGCCCCAGCCATAAGTTTCACATGGATTCAACACCATTATGGCTGCAGTTCTTCAGATGCTCTGGATTGGTTGGAAAAGGTATTGATTTAATTCCAGGTGGATAAAGGTATGAAGCTACTGCACAAGTCATGCCCCAGCATCACAGAATTAACCAGGTTGGAAAAGACCTTTGAGATCAATTAATCCAACCTAACACCCTCTAATCAACTAAATCATAGCACTCAGTGCCTCATTCACTTTCCTTTTTAACACCTCCAGGGATGCTGACTCCACCACCAGACCTTTCTTGATGATTTGTCCTGAGGTATGTATGTATATGTCTGTGAAGTCTTATATTTAACCTACTTTTGTAAATAATAATTTCATTTTACTTCCAAATTCTGAGCAAGCCTGAGGGATGGGGTGGGTAAATCCCAAATTCCATGTGGTGCAAAGCCACAACAGTAGCTCATGGTCAAACCTGGCATACAGGGGTGAAAAATGTACTTTTAAGTCCTGGCATTCATTACAAGTACATAATGCATATGTGAACAGTGTAGCTACTGGATTAGTTACAAAGCTGAACACACAGAGATGCTTTCAGTCATGGATTGAATATTTATAAATGCCAAAGATTGCCTTCTGCTTTCCCATCTTAGTCCTTACTGCATTCTTCATTCATATGCTCCATAAAAAAAAACAACCTTCCTAAAATGAGTTTTGGGAGTGGAGTGGTTTTAATTTCATGTTAGCTATTCTCTTCAGAAGGTGCCATCTTGTGGTGCCTTTCTCAAGCAGAAAGGAACTCCTGCAGAAACCTCTTCTATTTAGCTGTGCTCAGCAAAAGCACATTCGAGAATCCAGTTCCCAGCCACTTCTGCTTGGTTCACTCAGATGCTTTACTCTCACAGATGCATAGAGACATTTCTCAGCCAAAGGATGTGTTTTTCAAAACCAAAGTCAAGACTTTTCTCTGTGGGTCATGGCAGGTTTATGATGACTGCAAGACTTCGAATTCCCTTGTTTGTATTGTTTTCTTAGTTTACTGAAAGGTCATTTAGCTGGGCAGAGGGTGTTCCTACTGCTGAGCATTCACATGGACAAAAATGAAGGACCTCTTGGCCTCTATGAAAATTTCACACATCATTTAGCTGTGATCCAAAAAATTCCTTCCTGGAGGGCTTTCTCCAAAATGCATTTATCTATATTCCCATTGCTTTCAGAAAGCTATGAATACAGTGTGCAGTAAAGAAGAAATACTCTTGTTCCATCTTCAATAGCAAACTGCAAGAACAGGTTTCTTTGTTCTCATGGGGAAGCTTCTTCCCAAATGTTCCTGACAATGGAGCATCCACAGTTCTAATTTTAGGTGAGATGAAAAAATCTTGCTGTATCCAAATATCTCCCAGCAGTGGAGCATTTGGGAAATCAAAGCTGGATTTCAGTCTTCTGCTTTGGTTTTTCAAAACCTTCAAGTCTGAGGTCCTTCAAACTCCAAAGAGATTCCACTTCTGAGCCAAGTTTCCTGGGCAAACTTGTGCACACAGAGGTGAAGCCAAGACTGGATGTTTATGCTGTGTGGTGTCTAAACATCCTGATAAGGCACTACTGTACCTTACTGTATCTTATACTATTGGGAGTGTCTCATTTCATGTTTTTTGTTTTCATCCTCAGGCCTCCATTTTCACAGCTCGCAGGATGTTACAGGTTGAAGGAAGCCAAAGAGCTCATCCAGTCCAACCCCTGTGTCAGAGCAGGACCAGACAATCCAACTCAGGGCACACAGGAACACATCCAGACAGGCCTGGAAAGAGAGAGAAGGAGACTCCACAACCTCTCTGGGCAGCCTGTGCCAGGGCTCTGGGACCCTTCCAGTCAAGAAGTTGCCCCTTGTGTTGAGCTGGAACCTCCTGTGCTGCAGCTTCCATCCATTGCTCTTTGTTCCTACCCTAGGGAGCAAGTAGGCAGAGCCTGTCCCCCTCTCCTGACCCCCAGCCCTCAGATATTTATAAACAGGCCTCTCATCATCCTCACAGCCCTCTCCTGGACTCTCTCCAGCAGATCCCTGTCCCTTTTAAACTGAGAAGCCCAAAACTGAACACTACTCAAGATGAGATCTCAGCAGTGCAGAGTAGAGGCAGAGGAGAAGCTCCTTCAATCTGCTGGACACACTCTTCTCAATGCACCCCAGGATCCCATTGATCCTCTTGGCCATGAGGGCACATTTTCACATCTCTACCTTCTCTCCTGACTGCTGGTTGTTGTCTGCTCCTAAGATTTCTGCCTTTTCTTCCTGTTATAATTCTGTGAGAAATAGCACAGAGTTGTAACAAGCAGATAAAAGGGGAGCAGGGTAAAGCCAACACATCTGTAATTAAAAGAGAAGAGAAAGAAGAAGATGTTCTCTCATGATTTTTGACCTGAGTGTGCTGCTGGTGGAGCTGAGACTATCCCAGTCTCACTCTAGCAGTGATTTAATTTTGGTACCCCCCAAGGACTCCCCAACTGTGAGCTGAAATTGATAGATGAACACTATGCTTTTATGTGTAAATAGGCCTGGCAACCATTGTAGGCTTGGACTGTGTTTTTGGGGATGTGCAGGAGCCAGGCTGATGTAAGAGCTCAGCATGGGCTCCCAGCCCATTTGGCACAGAAGGTGCTGCTTCAGTGGAGAGGCTGGGATGTGCTCTGGGGGAGAAATGATCCCAGGGGCACCTGCAGCATCCTACTGTGATACACACTGGGGTAACAGCTGCAGCTCTCACAGGCAAGAGAAGGTAAAGGATGAAAAATAGAATCATAGAATGTCAGGGGCTGGAAGTTACCTCAAAAGCTCATCTGGTCCAGTTCCCCCGGCCAGAGAAAGATCTCCTAGAGCACATCACACAGGAACACATCCAGATGGTTCTGAGTATCTCCAGAGAGGGAGACTCTGCACCCCCCTGGCAGCCTACTCTAGTTTTCTGTGACCTTCACAGCGAAAAAAATTCTTCCTCAGGTTCCCATGGAACCTCCTCTGCCTCACCTTCCACCCTTTGCCCCTTATCTTGGGTCATGCAAGTGCTCCATGTTCCTGCTATGAAAATATGGAGGTGTCTTCCTCTTAGCTACCAGAATGGTTCTGTTTGGATATTTCAACACTTTGGGCTTCAGAGTGGTGCAGTAATCCAGTCCAGGTAATGTGATTTACACCACTGAAATAGCAACAGGCAGGCAGAAGCTAAGGTGAAGAGGAAAGGATGGAAAATCTTATATGCAATTTAAATCCATTTACAAATATATCTATGGCTCTTCCTTTTACATTGGGAGATTAGGATAGTGTCAGCTTTCCTCATGAGTTGGTCAAGATTCTTCAGTGATACATCAACAGCTTTTCAGCAATGTCAGTCAGTAAAGCACAATTGCTGTCTAAACCCTTCATGCCTTTGGATTTGGATGAGGATGAACTGATGGCTTTCATCCTCTGATCTCTCAAATTTTCTCCAACAAGGATTGCTTTGCCAGTACCTAACACTGCAAGATAAGAAACTTCTGGTGAGCTCATAGACAGAAAAGCTTCTGACCCCTGCCTCACAGTCAGCTGGCTCTGTTACCTCAAAGATCCTGTCCAGCAGTGAGAACAAATCAAACCTTAGTGACAATAAGGTTTATTGATCATGTGTGAAAACAGCATCTGTATGGCAGCAGACAGGAGAGGGTAGTGCTTCCCTCAAGGGGAAGACAGAATCAAAACATGAACTTGTGAGAACTTGCAGTTGCTCCTGAGGAGAAAAAGAGTTGGCAGCAGCAACAGGACACAGTCTGCTGGTGTACATGTTCCCCAGCAACTGCTGGTAGTCTGTACCTGCAAGCACAAGCTGTGATGGTTTGGGAGTTCCCTGCCCCCCCACACTTGCAAAATGACCCAGACTAGAACTCAGCCAGCTGGAAGTTGAGATGAATGTACAGCACAATGTACAAGCAGATAAATACAGTATATACAGGAATATTTACAGA
>VWYK01042487.1:0-19301 GCA_013399775.1 Semnornis frantzii | reverse complement strand
AAAAGAAAAAAAAAAAAAAAAAAAAAGGAATTTTGCACAATTTGCAAAATGAGACAAAGAGCAGAGGTGACATGCACCTATATATGCTTGACAAAGCTTCAAATGCGAGCCAAAAAGCATTGTAGGATTCTTTCAAAATAAAAGTACCTGTATTTCCATAGCTTTTTTGATCCCTAAAGTCTGGAGATCTGAAAGCATTACTTTCTTGAGATGCTGTTCTGTCTTTAGAGAATCCACAGGCGCTGAATTACCCTATTGAAAAATAAAACCTTTATTATGCTTTAACTGGAGTTGTTCAGCTCTAGTCCTTACAGTAAGAAAGGAAAAGAACTTCTTATCATTCCAAGGAACATGTAAAGAAGTGCTTTTGTTGTCTTAGAGGTACACTGGACAGACACTGAAATGAGTGCTTTAGCATCACACATTCACCTCTTCCTTTCACACTTGTTTTATAGGACAACTCAGCTGTACTGCCTCCTTGCGATGTTCTCAAAGATGAGGAATTGGATTCCAGCTGCTTCCTTTTAGCTGTAACATCAGAGCAGATTATAACTACTGCTTAGACTGCTGGCATCCATTTTCAGAAGTCTAGATGTTTAGTGTGACCTGTTGAATGCCTGTGACATCTACAGATACCTGAAAAACACATCCTCAGGGAAAACCTATTTTACAGTTGGACCAAGATACAGTAGCAAAAGCACCCTGACTAAGATTGCTCTTGCAACTGCCAAGCTAATTGTTTACTTGCAACTAAGATCCTTCACAAAAAAAGGTCTTAAAGTGCAATAGCAAAAGACATTAAGTATTGCTCAATACGTAAAATAAACTCTTCTACTTCCGTGCAACTTAAACTTGAGTTTTCAGAAGATGAACCATGGAAAAATAAAGCCTTCTGTTATTTCAAAACAAACTGGCTACAAATAGATTATCCATACTGTACATCCTCTTCATAAAAGAGTCCCTCACTATCCTTTCATAAGACTTAGTTAAACAGACAAGAAGACACATACGGGGGAGACTTATCAGAATGAAGCAACAGAAGTCTCAGGACTCAAAATGAAGTCTCTGTTCTAAATTGCTTCAAATGGTAAACAGATGAGTGAGCTACTTTGATGAAGTGTACAATAAAGTTTTCCCCTACAGGGCAAACATGAGGCTAGTTGGAGGTATGTATGTTTACTTGTTTTCTTAATTATCACCCAAAGAAACCACAGGCAGTGAAATCATCTCCCACAGAAGAGTCTGCAGGAAGACTACAGGAAATGTTTGGCTGAAAGTAAGATCAAGAGAGGCTTCAAAACAATACAAAGGAGACCTGCATCATGTTTATCTGCATCTGTTACTCTACAATACTATAGCACATGTATTTCTCCAATAATTTGAAAGGCTCCAAGCATCAGCTCGTCATTTATGCAGAAAACACCACCGGATTTTCTCTGAACTGGATGAGCCACACCTATTTCCTTCCTAAAAATGTTTCTCCAGCAACATCACACACTTGATTTTTCACTTTTTCACAGTTGTTTATTCAAACAAAACTCAAGTTATCTGATCATTTTGCTATGGGCTCCAGAAGTAACAGGTCTATGAATGATTCTCCCACTAACTTTTGAAGCACTGAAAGGAGATTGTAATCTTTGGAACTTTTTCCTTTCCTGTACAGATTAAATTAAGCTCACACTAGACCCACCCAAAACATAGTGAAAATGGTATTCTATACCTTAAGGTAAACTCCTTTCTTGGTTTTAGCTGGTAAATTGCCTCCATTGTTATTACTTAAACTGCAATCAAAAGAACAAGATATTAATGTTGAAGAACTAAAAGACAAGTAACATTTGTAACACCTACTTGCAAAGAGAACAATAAGGCTGTCTTCATAGCATGCAGGTTTTGTCAACCTTTATTCCTGCTTCAAAAAAATGCAGAATGGCAAATTCATTAATTTTCCACCACGCAACACCTTGTGGTTTTCCTGAGGCAATCAATAAATTACCTTTTACTATAATGGAGAGTAAATCTTAGGCTATTATTGTGGAGCTCTGCTAACACTGCAATCCCAAACCAACTGTATGAATTACAAAATCACCTCCTAAAAAAAGTCACTATTTTGACTGAAGATGTAATACCCAGATAACACATATGCCAGATTGCTCCTGTGTCCTCATTCAGTCACTGTAGCAAAACTTGCAGGGAAAAAAAAAAAAGATCTCTTGTAAATTTAGATAGAATCACAGAATGCATTGGTTTTAAAGGACATTTAAAGGTCATCTAGTCCAACCTTCCTGTATTAAGCAGTGACATCCCCAAATAGATTAGAGCCCCAACAAGCCTGACTTTGAATGTCTCCAGGAATGGGGACTATACCACCTTCCTGGTCAACCTGTTTCAGTCTTCCACCACCCTCATATCCACCCTAACATCCAAATCAAAACCTACCCTTCTCCAGTTTAAAACCACTGCCCTTTGTCCTATCACTGCAGGACAGCGATAAACTGTAAACAGTCCCTCCTCAGCTTTCTTGTAGGCCTCCTTCAGGTACTGGAAGACTGCTTCCCAGAGCCTCCTCCTCTCCAGGATGAGCAATCCCAGTTCTCTCAGCCTGTCTTTGAGGAGAGTGCTCCAGACTCTCATTTTTCTATGAAGCTGCTCCATCGAGTCCATGTCTTTGTGTGTGGGGCCTTAGAGCTGGGCACAATAATTCAGGTAAAGTCCCACCAGAGCATTGTACAGTGGCAGAATCACCTCTCTCAACCTGCTGGCCACACTTCTTTTGATGCAGCCCACAATGCAATTTGCCTTCTGGGTTGCAAGTGCACATTGTTGGTTCATGCCCAGCTTCTCATCCACTAGTACCTCCAAGTCATTTTCTGCAGGGCTGCTCTCAATCTCATCATCTCCCAGCCTGTACTGATAACGAGAATTGTTCTAACCCAGGTGCAGGACCTGACAACATGTCCTTGTTGAGCCTTCTGGGGTTCACTTGGGCCCCAGCGTGTCCAGGTCTCTCTGGCACATCGACTGCGCCACTCAGCTTGGTGCCATCTGCAAACTTGCTGAGGATGCACTTGACCCCACTGTCTAGATCAATGATGAAGATATTAAACAGCACTGGTCCCAGTGCAGACCCTGAAGAGACACCACTTGTCACATCTCCATCCAGACATCAAGCCACTGACCACCACCCTCCAAGTGCCACCACCTAGCTAATTCCCTATCCACCAAACGGTTCACCCATTGAATCCCTCCCTCTCCAATTTAAAGATGATGGCGTTGTGGGGGACCATGTCGAAAGCCTTGCAGAAGTCCAGACAGATGACATCCATTACCCTCTCCTTGTCCAATGATGCATTCTAGAAAGCTACTAGGTTTGTCAACCAGGACTTGCCCTTAAAGCCATGCTGATGTTTTAAATCACCTCTGTCTTCCATGTGACTCATCAGAACTTCTAGGAGAATCTGTTCCATGATCTTCTCAGGCACAGAGGTGAGGCTGACAGGTTAGTAGTTCCCAAGGTCCTCCTTTCTACCTCTTTTAAAAAAGCATGGAATGTTTCCCTTCTTATGGTCACCAGGGACTTCACCTGACTGCCAGGGCTTTTCAAATATCATGGAGAGTGGCTTGGCAGCTACATCAGCCAATTCTCTCAGGACTCTAGGATGCATCTCATCAGGTCCCATAAATTTGTGTATGTTCAGGTTGCTCAGGTGATCACAAATTTTGTCTTCGCTTACAGTGGGAGGGACCTTGTCCCCCTGACCCTAGTCTTGTGGTCCAACTCAGGAGGTGTGAGGAGAGGCTGCCAGTGGAAGACCAAGGATAGCTGTCTGCAGATTCACCAGACTGTGATCATCACTCCTTCCTAGACCCTGTCAGCTTAAAGGCTCAGATCACTCCCTGAAACTGTTCCAAACCAGACAGTCAATTTGCCCCATGTCACAACCTAATTGGTGCTCACTTTAATTGGAACAGATCAGTAAGTGATCTCTTGAGCATCTTAGCTGGTATGACACAAAGCAATAACAAGCAGCTAGAGAACAGCCTGGCTGAGACAATTTCTATCTGCAACTGTACTCAAAGACAAAACATCCATGAAGTTCACTGAAGCTATACAAGTAGATTCAAAATGTGCCTCTTCAGTGTTAAATGCAATCTATTAACCATGCCACTGCTGAAAAGCAGAGTCTCATTTCTCCTCCCTTTCCTACATCATCAACTGCAATAACAAAGTCATGTGATAAGTTGATACTCTTACTGCACACTTCTAGTTCTGACCCAAACAATGCTTTTGCATTGTCGCACAGCAGACCTTGCAAGCTGCCCTTCTATAGCAGCACAGCTGAGTTTTCAGACGTGTGTGAGATAATGCAGCACTAGCCTAAGAATAAGCAACACATTTTACTGTAATAGTGTTTTCACACAGTCATTTAAGTTGCATTGGGATACTGTGTTTCTGCTACAATTATTTGGCAAAGCTCTTTAACAAACTTACTTCTCTTTAACTGGGTCACATACAACACTATGTGTTGGCCAATCTTTTTTCTGACAATCTGTAGAGCAGTAGTATATCTGCTTGCACTGGGAACATCTGAGGGATCCTAAAAAAAGAAATCAGATATCTCTATCAGAAGATACAACAGCTGATATAGACTCCATGTATTATTAAATGAACTGCAAGACTTTTTTCACTACAATCCACTACACTGGTCCCACATGTTCCAAATTCCTTCTATTAGATTTAACAAAGGAAAAAAGTCAAGGCATTTTGTATGAAGATGTTTTCTTCTGTTTAACAGTTTCATAATTCAAATTCTGTTCTGAATAGTTGTTCTACTTGCATGAGAGATAAACACACACAACCATTTCAAGACATAACTGAGCAAACTTGGTCTGGTTTTGCAGTTAAATATACTATGTACCACAGACTATGAGACAACAGGCACCTACCAGTGAGGCCACAATGATGGCAAGTCCTCATTTGAGGGACTGATTTCAATGTGTTGAAGAAATTTTTATCACAGCCAATAGAAAAAACATTTTCAGGTGAGTATTGCAATTTCTTTGGCTTCTTCTGATGCAAATCAGAATGCGACATCTGTGGGAGAAAAAAATCTTAGTGATTCTTACCAGAAAGAGGCTGGTCATTACGATACAAATGCTGTAATATACTAAATATGACAACAAAGTGTCAAAAGTCAAAGTTCCAGAAATAGCAATCATGTAGTGAGACTTTTCTGCTCTCCAGAACAGATTTGGGACAACTGTAAAATGTGGTTACTCACAGTGTTTCCCTTCTCAGCTCCAGCCAAATGCAAGTTCCCCCTATCAGTTAAGCGTTCCACGGAACTTCCTAGAAGCATAAGCATTTGCAAAGAGGGTTTTAAACAATCTTACAAAGGGATCAACAATGCTAAGCTGTGCCTGTATTATAAAGTATTTGCAGGAAGACAAGGCTCTTATCTACTACTATTCTGCTAGCACATTTGACAAAAAGGAGATGCCAGGACTATGACATACTCTGAAAGTCACTTCTTATGTTGATGCTACATTTATTCAAACCTGCTATCAATGGTATTATTAAAACAACATTTATGCTCTGTGTTTGTCACTCAGAATAAGCCTTAATGTCCCCCACCCATAAATTTGTTTCAGCTAAAGCTGTTCCGCAGGAATAACAGCAAAAAAAAGTCATTTCCAATATACATATGGCAAAAATTCAGGACAGACGATTCCGCAGTAGCTGAAACAGTACAAGTTTCTTTCAGTACTGCTGAAGGTGTGGCCTATGCTAAATTTACAGTTATGCTTAGCTTTGTCACATCCAGAAACAAAAGACTCTGAAGTAAGATATTTTTACTTTTAATGGGTGTCTTATAAGCCTTGTGGTCTTTCCCATTATTCTTTATCAAACAACTCTTACAAGACAAGCATTCAGCTAACGCTGCACACCAATACCCTATGAACTATATTTTCATAAGTTGGCGACTCATTTACCTACAAAAAATTTGTTCCAGCTGTAGCCCGTTCTGCTTCGGCAGGCTTGCTAGCCCAAGCTCTCCACTGAGTCAGCAAAAAGCTTATATGGCCTTTTCTTTCTACCTGGAAACACATTAATCATGTAAATCTTACCTAAACTAGAACTCTTGCCTAGCATGAAATAAATCTGCCTGTGTTATAAAGATAGCTGTATATCAAGCTATTTCACATCTCCCAGAATCATCTTCCTCCCTTCCCCATCTGAACTACAGGATATCATGGATCATAAAGTACTGAGACACTGATGAAAGCAAGAAACACTGCTGAAGGAACTCCAATTCCCACTGCACATATCTGTGCCGGATTTTTTTAGTACTCCAATTACCCTGTTTCTTCAACTATCTAAGCCATTCCAGCCCACAGAAGCTTGAACAATTAGAAGTTAACTGTATTTATAAGCCATACTAATGATGTTCATCAATAATTACGCACACGACTAATTACAGAAAGCTACATACAATACCTTTATCAAGCTTTGGACAAGCATTTTACTGCACTTGTACTGCAGCTGAAACCCTCTGTACTGTTTCTAAGCGTGTTTAAAACGCCCTGTATTGTTTGTTCACGTAATACCAATTTTTGTTGGATACTTCAGAAACTCACCTGTGAAGTTTAAAGCTTTTCAACAGCAAGTCGGCACCTATGACGACTGCTGCTTTAACCTCCAGCTAAAACTTTATCATGTTGTTCTTATGAAGTGGCTCCACCATTATGTAAATGTCCACAGGACAGTCTGACAGTATGGCTCTAAGACAAAAGATGCCCTTGGAATAAAAGCACAGCTCGAAAGATTAATCCACAGAGGCACACAAAAGTATTTTGTCATGTTTGAAAGCTATATTTAAGCATCCATTTTTTAAGGGTAATGCTCTACTGTCTGTTTAAAACAAAAAGTAAAGCATTTCCAGCACTGAAGGTCTCAACATTTCAGCCCCTCAGGAGAAGAATGCACTGATGAGCAGGAGTGGTTATCACCATGAACGCATTCAGTTTGTTGGATTCAAATTAGCTGTGCCTCTCCTGAGAAGCTCTCACCCCAGTTTAGATAAGTTGCCCCTCTACAGAAGCAGAGCCTCCACCCATCAGCTACTGAGGGCTGTGAACACAGCCAGGAGCAAAGGCCCAAAGCCTTGGGGCAACAATCCACTTCTGAGAGGGCAAAGCCAACGCCTGAGGGGAAACTACTGGGCACCAGGCTCTGATAAAGTAAGATTTAGGCACCTGCTTCCCAAATGGTAACATGCAACATCATTATTTCAAATGTAAAAATACTCTCGTTACATTGCATCAATCAATTAAAGTGAATTTGCATATAAAGCAGAGCCCTCTTTGGACTGACACCGCAATCAACTCGACCAGAAATGAGCTTGAGAACTAACTACCACTACATGCTCTAATTTTAAACAACAGCTACCCATCTTCACCCCAAGGCCTGCAGCCCAGGCTCGGCTGGCGTAGGCCAAACCGCCAGACCCACACGCTGCCGTCCCGAAGTCCCTCTCCTCCCTCAGAGCACAACTCTGCGGCTCGGGCTGCAGCACATGGGAAACAGGACCAACACCTCACAGGAGAGCCAAGAGGAGAGCAGCCGAAGATAACGCGCCAGCCTCCGGGGGGCACAGGCAGCTCCGCCACGCTACACCCGGCCACGGTCCGCTCGGTCCGCTCTGAGCGGCGGCTCGTCGGTGGGCGGGCCGAGGGCACGTGCTGCCCGCCAAGCTGGAGCCGGCGCGGTCCGGGCCAGCTTACCCTGACAGTGAGCGGTATCACCTGCAACAGAGCAAAGTTCATGTGACTGACAAGGGCTGAGGTGATCGGCAGCTGTGGGTAGTTGCCTTCTGAGTGAGCAGAGTGAGTGAGCTCACAGGTGAGTGAGCAAGTGACTGGCACGCCCTCGGCAGTGCCGCTTTGGTCATGCTGCCTGGCACTGTGGGTGCCACAAAAATGATCAGAGAGCTGGAACACCTCTCCCGTGAGAAAAAGCAGACAGAGTGGGGTGGTTCAGCCTGGAGAAGGCTTTGAGGTGACCTCTTGACAATGACGGGGCTGTTCCGTATGGAGAGGAAAAGGCTACGAGGTGACCTTATTATGGCCTTTCAGTATCTTAAGGGGGCCTACGAGAAAGCTGGGGAGGGACTTTTTAGGATGCAAGGTAATATAGGACTGGGGGGAATGGAACAAAGCTAGAAATGGGTAGATTCAGACTGGATATTAGGAAGATGTTCTTCACCATTGGGATGGTGAGACGCTGGAATGGGTTGTCCAGGGAGGTGGTGGAAGCCTCATCCCTGGAGGTGTTTAACGGCAGGCTAGATGAGGCTCTAGACAGCCTGATCTAGTGTGACGTGTCTCTGCCCATGGCAGGGGAGTTGGAACTAGATGATCCTTAAGGTCTCTTCCAACCCTGATTCTATGATTCTATGACAAGGGAGCATCGTTTAAAGGATGTCAAGGCCTAGGTATGGGAAACATCTGCTAACTCCTTGAATTTGCTCAAAAGCAGGCTGTTGTAGTATCATTAACATTGTAAATAACATACTTAATATAAAACCTAGAAGTGTGTAGGTTCAGATTGGATGTTAGGAAGAAGTTTCTTACCACGTGGAATGGGTGGCCCAGGGAGGTGGTGAAAGCCTTATCCCTGGAGGTGTTTAAGGCCAGGCTGAATGCGGCTCTGAGCAACCTGATCTAGTGTGAGGTGTCCCTGCCCATGGCAGGGGGGTTGGAGCTAGATGATCCTTGTGGTCCCTTCCAGCCCTGACAATTCTATGATTCTATAATAATGTAATATTATAGTATTACCATGGTTTAAAAAAAAAAAAAACAAACCAAAATACCTTTGGGTAGGAGAAGCCCTATAGTTAAAAAAAGAGGGATACTGCAGCTTTAAATGGAAGATGAAAGTGTGTAGGAACCTATAGAAATTGTTATGAATAGATTCTAACTAGCAACATAGGAAGTCAGAGCATCAGCTTAGGTAAGGTGGTCTGGGTGTGCTGGCTTTGTGGATGAACCTCTAGCACCCATCTCTGTGCAGAAATAAAACATTTCACCTGTGGAATTGTGTGATTCTATGTATGCATGTTGTATTGGCTCTTTTGCACACTGGTTGAAGGATCCTGATTTGCTATAACTGAGCTTATTGTGAACTTTCTGTAATTAAAAGGAGCCTATAAGAACAATGGCATTGATCTTTTTAGCAGGGCTTGTTGTAGGGTAATGGGTTTAAACTAAAAGAAGGCAGATTTAGACTAGGTAGAAGGAGGAAATTTTGTACAGTGAAGATGGTGAAATACCGGAGCAGGTTGCTGAGAGAGGTGGTAGAAGCCCTGTCCCTGTAAACATTCGTGGTCAGATTGGATGGGTCTCTGAGCAACTTGATCAAGTTAAAGATCTCCCTGCTTAATGGTGGGGTTTGGACTAGATGACTTTTAAATGTTCCTTCCAAGCTAAAGCATCCTGTATTTCTATGATTCTATGCTTGAAGGCTAAGCCTGTGATTCTCATTTGTAGTATAGCAAAGTTACCAGAACTCTCATTAAAAACATCTTAGTCATAAAGTGTATTACACCCAGTCTGTTGCAAGAGACTTATTTTATTACTCAAAACCACCACTGTTTTTCTCACTCTTAAGCAGAATTTAGTGAGGCTTAGTGAAACTCCCATGGCTGCACCAGTAACCTCATGCATTCTCAGGAAACCCATGTGCTGTGCTGTTCTTGGTGACAGAAAAAGATGAAAGAATTTCAAAATACAAGCTAGAGAGAACAATGCATAGCACTGTCCTTAGCTCAGTTACAGAAAAAAACTACAGATTATACTCATAACTCTGATTGTGTCTAAGCAGCCTTAGACTTCTCCTGACTTGGCCTCTCAGTGCTTCACAGCAGCAGGCATCCCTATACCTCTGGCCAAATGTTGATAGTTCTGCAGCAGGAAAGGTGCTTTCTGTAATTTCTCCAATAAAACGAAGCCTCTCTCAGGACATTAGTTATAAAATCTTGTTTCATGAATGATGACATTTGATACAACAGATTGATGGCTTTGTATTTTTAAAGTAGCCTCAAAAATAAATGTCTTCATCTCCCACTTGCAACCTATTCTCTCTCATTTGTCTTTTCTCCTCTTTTTCCTACACAAGGTTATTTTTCCTTTTTTTCTTCTTTTACTTTCCATGCTCATGTCTCTGTCTACAATGGAAAACATAATTCATCCCCAACACTGCTGAAGTTATGGTAGTACTTAGACATGCTCTCAGGTGTTCCCTGTGCTGTGCAATTAAACTTTCACCAAAAATAAATGAATCTTGTCTAGTGCCTACACTGTTGTACTTATTGAAGTGTATAACATCAGTGATGGATTTTATTCTTACAAATTCTGTAAGGCAGGGAATAATTAGCTCACAGGGAAGAAACCGAAGCACAACTATTTTGCTTTAATGTCATTTGGATTCTGGCTGTGACAGTATTTCAGTCTAAATCCTCAGTGTTTAAGTCTAGAATCCTATCTACCAAACTATTTTTCTCTGTGAAGCATTCTCAGAAGTAAAGGGAACCACACATCAAAGATTTGCTGAGTTTTTCTAGTTGGTTTGCATACTGTCTCCCAAAGTCAAAAGAAGGCCTCTTGCTGTCTCCAGTGGACCTCCAACTCTCAGCTGCAGTCTGACTAGAAGCTGATCACATCCTGCTCTGAAAGCAGGAGAGGAAATTAGGCTGGATTAGGTGGTATTTCAGGAAATCCATCTGCTAAATTGCCCAGCATCTCGTATCAGAGTAGGCACAGTTGCACACAGGAGGTTGCAGGGAGACAGGGTAATTATGATCATACAGCCTCCACTACCTCACTGCACTTTGTTCTTCAGGGTTAGTCCAATAAAATCATTGTGTCTAAGAAGTACTAATACCTGTGAGACATAGACATCAAGAAATATTTGCCTGAGATTCAAACCTCTCTCAGGAAAAAAAAAGCGCATAAGTTTATATACATTTGTGACTTAAATTATCCATGTTTGTAGTACATTTAGCTGGCATGCCATTTTGGTCCCTAAGGCCTGTTGAATGAAAACACTCCTGCCAGCCTGAACAGTCTTTTGAAATGACATTAATTAACACTATAGACTGTCTTGAAAGCATATGGACAGGAGGTAATGAGAAGGAGAATCCACTGGAGACAGAACTTTATCAACATATGAACTGGCACAAAGTTTTCTTGCAGCTAGAAGCTGCAAATAATGTTTGAGCCAGAGCAAATGTTTTCTTTCATTGGTTTTGATTTTTCAATGTCAGTCATTTGGGACTTTCTGTGCCTCAGGATACTGCAAGAAGAAAGGGCAGGAAATGACAGCAGTAAAATTTATTCTGAAATGAAAAAATAAAAAACCAACACAGGTCTGGCTGCAGCAGAAAAAGATAAACGTGAAGGAGTGTCAGAGGTAACCAGGGAGCTGCTCAGGAGCAACATCACAGGAGTTGCAGGAGGTTGATGTGGCTTGCCATCAGTATTTAGCAAGAAGTTTGAGTTTGCCTATGTGTAGGTTCTGTAATAACTATAGCAGTGTGTCATTAGCTCTAATTTGTAGGATCTAAGTGCCTAGGAACTAGCTGGGACACCACTGTGTTATATGCTGAACAAAGGACGATGTTAAACAACATAGGATGAAAATTGGTTTTTTTTCCAGGTATAACTTACTCAGAGAATTTGTATAATCCCAGTGGCACTTATGATTTACCGTGCACAGATCAGACACAACAGTGATGGCAAGGCCTTAACATAGCTTCAGCAGAGATGCTGTCTCTACCTAACATGGGGAGGGAAGACAGCGCCTATGGGGCTTTCTGGATGGTGCTCTCTGAAGACCTCTGGCAAGCTGTGCTTGCTTATAAAAAGATAGCTAAACAATGAAAGTTGTTCCTAATAAAAACAATCATAACTCTTCATATGATCTTTCCAAGATACAGGAATCAAATCAGCCCACAGTAATTACATTCTAACAGACCAGCCTTCTGATAAATGAAAAGAATAGGAGTCAGGCAACCTGAACTCTGCTCCCAGCTCCTCCTCAGCAATGCCAGCCATGGCCCTCCTGCACCAATGGTCCCATAGGAGTATGGGATGTCAGCACATCTGCTGTTTCAGACACCTTCTTGTTCTCCTTGAAGTGAAATTGCTAAGACTTTTTCAGTTGAAGGAGAAAGCATAGAATTGTAACTCTCTTCAGTGGGCAAAGCTATGAAACTGCTGCATGTAATTAATCAGTGTCACCTGGAAACTGAGCAATTACATGAACACTTACTTATCTTTTTCTTAGATAATAAAGTGTGAGCCAAAAGCTGAAACTACTACATTTTGAAAATCTGGGCCAAATTCTGCTTCTGCCTCTGCAATGCAGAATTTGTGTCTGCAGCAGAAGGGAAGTCTGTTGTGTATGAATGTCTGTCTTTCAGATGATAACTTCTCTTGCTCAGGGTTGTCTTCCTCAATATTTTTACGTGCCAAATGACAGCTGTGCCTGGCTAACTAACAGTTACAGTAATTTGTTCTTACTTAATATGAATGCGGTCTGGGGCAAGAGCTTTCTCTATGTCCTGTCATTATCATTCCCTAAGTATCTGTGGCTGCCTCCGGGGAATAAGATACTGTTTTGATGAAAATTTGGCCTAAGCACAGGTATTATAAGAGTCAGAACTATCTAAGCATCAGTGCTGGGACTGGAAATGTGGGGAGCTCAGCCGAGTACAAAACAATCCTTTTTCCTCTACCTTTAAGGAAGAACTTTGCTAACCAAGCTCAATTTTCTTAACCCGATTTCAGTGCTGCTGAAAAAAACGCTCACAATAAAAGGTGAAAATCAGCTCAAGTTCTGCCTGGTCTGGTGTGACACTAAGCCACACACTATTAATGCCAGTGGGACTGCAGACAAAGCATACATCTTAGAAGGACTGGGGCCAGAGTACCGTACTGTCTCTGCAGTTGCTATTAAATAAGTAGAAGACCTCATAAGACATATTTGGGCGCTGTGTTACAAAGCACCAAGGCTGGGTGGACTTTGCTGCAGGATTAGGAGTGGGAAAGCAGCATTTCAGAAAGCAAAGCTTAGTTGAGGGCTGCATGGTGATTAGCAGTATTGCATGGCACTGTTTTCTGAAGATGGACATTTTTTTGCTCATCTTTATTCCACACCTGAGTTTTAATGTATTTTTAGCAATATAGAATGCACAGCATGTTAAGAGCAAAGGAAGAGCAAAGTTTTTGCCTTCAAAATATATTTGTAGGTTAAAGCTGAGGCCATGAATTCTCACCACAACCTACTTTGATTTATGCTGTCACCTAAATAATGTTTTAAAAGACATATGACTTCATCTGATGCCTTCCCATCTTTAGAGGTGATGGTTAGGGCATCTGAGGAAGTATTTCTCAAGGTAAAGAACATGCAAATGTTTATAGTTAGGGTAGCGCTGAATGATTTGCAGATTGATTTTTCTTTGGGATCCTAGTCTCATTTTTAATGATCTGTGAAAAGGGACCATTTTCTACGACCCCTGAATTTGCATTTGTGGCTCTGAAATTCCAAATACCTGGAAAGAATAAGGAGAAAATTAACTCGCTCTGAAATAACGCTCACAGTTAACATTTGTAAATCAAGTTATGCAGCACATTCTGTTTCCAAAGTCATCCAAGGGCATGAATTGAAGGAATCATTGCTGGGCTTTATAGATGTAAATGATGTAGGTACATGTATGGTTTTAGAAGCATATAAAAATAAGTTAGCCTAAATAAAGGTGCAATCTGATCTAACATCAAAGCTAGCCCTGTTGTGAGTATGAGATTGGGCTAGATATGCTCTGTAGGTGCCTTCCAACCTGAATAATTCGCTGATATTAACTTGCATATTAACTTGCTTTTATTTTGTTATGTACAAGAAGTTCCTGCAAGAAAGATGCCAGTGGTTGCTTTAGCTGACCTGCTGTAGTAAATCCAACTGTTTTCATTTAACAGCTTGTCTGCTAACATAGTTTTTCCTTTTTTTTTTTAATTAAATAAAATTAAGTGGCATCTAGGCAGTGGTCTGGGTTCCAAAAAGCTTCATGTTCCACAGCAAGGTTGCTGTGCTCCTAGCACTGAAACCTACTCCAGATTTTTGCTGGTCGCCCTTTTTTTTTTTTTTCAATACCATCAAATAAGGAATGAAGTACTGGCAGGTGTTACCTGGAGCTGGGCTCTTAACATCGCTGGATTTACTCTTACAAACCATGTGGGTGCAGAGGCTTTTTACGTTGTGCGAAGGGGTCAGTTCTGGAAAATGAGATGCTGCTGTATACTCCAGGAAGAAGGGCAGTTGGGCACTTGTGCAGTGGTCTTGCAAAAAGAGGAGCTGGTTTTGTCACCATGAAATGCCTGACATCAGATCCCATGCCTAGAAAGTTTCTATGTTTAAATAAAGACAGAAAAAAAAACCCACCACCACAGCCCTCTCGGTTGCAGTAATATTTATACATGCTCTCTATATCTGCAGTGTGAAATTTCGCAGCTTCAATTCCTGGAGGTTTTAGCGCCTTCAACTCACGTCTCGTTTCGTTCCCCTAAGTCTGTCATTAGCGTCCTTTAAGCAGCGGCTGTGGGAGCGCAGCGGGAGCACGGGAGAGAGGCGGCGGCGGGACGGTCACGCCGTCGCTGCGAGGCGCTCCCGGCTGGCCCGAACGGTTCCGGGACAGATACCGCCAGGGACAGAAATGTCCAGGCCTCGCTGCACCACCGCTTCCTGTCCTTAACCCCCCTCACTTGAACATGTTGTGGAATTTTCTGTAACGCCGACCCACCGCAGCCCGCCAGACGGGACTACAGCTGCAAAGACAGACCCCATCCCACCGCGGCAGTACCCACCCGGTTCTCACCGGCGCCACCCACTGCGGGCTGGCCGCGCCTCTTCCCGCCCCTGCGCCGGAGCGCCGCCCGCGCCGCCATTTTTGTTGATGTGTCAGCTCGCCGGGACGGCGGCGGCTGGCGGGGGATACCGCCGCCATGGGGCAGCTGCCGCCTTCTCTGCCAGCTTCGTAGTGAGCGGGTGAGGAGCCGCGCCGGCGGGCGGGTGAGTGGGTGCCCGCCCGTTGTCGGCGCCCTTCAGCCTCACGTAGCTCCGCAGGCGCTGCTGGGCTCCCGGAGGGGGCGGTGCGAAAGGGATCTGCGGCCAAGGGTGCCGGGGTGAGGAGGGACGTGACGGCTTGGCGCCCCCCGGAGGGCTTGGGGAGGGGGGCGGTGCCGGTGAGCCGCTTCGGCTGCCTGTCGCGGCGTGCAGGAGTCAGCTGGCGTTAAACCCCGGGGGGAATGTGGTCGCGCCGGGCTCGCAGGGGCCGCGGGGGCGGAGGGAGTAATTTCCTGGGTGTCTTGACGCCATGGTGGCTGTTGCGAAGGGCTCTGTGTGTGCAAGTGGGCGCACTTGGGTGGCAGCCGTCGCGCCGGGTCCGTGGGTGAGGCTCGGGGTGTGCTGGGAGGAGAGGTGACACGAGGTCCCGGGGGATGAAGTCCTGCCTTAGCAGCGCCTTCTGAGTCAGGACCTTCCGAGCCGGCAGCTCTCACTCCCGTGCCGGCTGTGATCTCTTTGTTTCTTGACAGCTTTCTTCCCCTCTTAATTAACTAGGTTGTCCTGGTTGGCTGGTTGCATGTTGATTTCACTGTATGGCTAACTAATTAGATAACAAAACCCGGGCACCATTAGAGCAGCGTGAAGGTTATTTTTTTTTAAGAGCCAGCTGCAGTGTTGCGGTAAGAGTACGTGTCCATGTTTTTGCAGATGGTATTTGCAAAAGCTGCTTGCGTTTCTAGGCTTGAAAACAGAAAGCTTTACTGCAACTTCAGCGAGATGATTATGATTTAGGCTTGCGGATCTGGGCTCTTGTCCTGGAAAACAGTCTGCACAGGTGAGTCTGTACTTCCAGTGAGACTGTGCAGACCAGGAAAAGATCTCTCCCAGAACTGAAATCTGCATGTAAGATTAGAAAAGCAGTGGTTTGGCTTTATCATGGTTTCCCTAAGTCTTGTAAAACTATTTTATAGACTTTGAAATCTTTTGAGCAGAAGACAGTAAAATGCTACTTGTGATCACTGCCCCTTGTATGCTCTGTGGGATAAGGAAATGTTGAAACAGCATGAGCTGCAGCTGCATTATAAACCCTACAAGGAAATGTAATCACCGATTACTGGCAGCAGTGAATGCTTTTGTTGCTATTGATTTTAGGAGATGGTTAAGCTCTAGGAGTATACGAAACTGAAAGTCTGAAGATATTTCATGAGACTGTCAGTTTAAAATGTCATCCATTCTATGGAGATGGAAAAAAAAGGGGATTTGTTCTGTATTGCCTTTGACTCCTTTTCCATTTAGTCATCCTTTCATACCTTGGCTTTCAAAAAGCATTTTCTGTTGTTTTGCAAGACTTAATCTGGGGTTATTGACAGGCATCTGCTAGTTTTGTGAGGATCGCTATTTCAAAGCGTTCAGAAAAGGACTGAAGAATCAAGTACAGAACATGATTTCTTTAATCCTAATTATCAGGGATGTTAGCTATCAATACCCAAAGCTCCTACAGAATTTGCTGAAGCTGGCTTTTTAAAGAGATATGGGCAAAATAAGCACTTTTCTGGATGCAGTGGTGTTATTAGACAGGACCAATATGTTAAATTGGTATTCTGCAATTTCTGTTAACATTACCAGTAGTTGGCAATATCCTGTAAGTAGTTCTGGATAGGCTTGTTCTGGACTTACTTTCCTGTTGGCAAACACATTAGGAAGCTTTAATGGGTAATTTTCAAGTTGCAAACCAAGACCCTGCTGCCTCAAACTGAGCAGAGGTGCGAAATACTTCTTCAGAAACAAATTGTTATCAGGAGAGTGGAGAAAAGCAGAGATGAAGGTATGATGCTGACATCATGACAGGTTATGGTAGTGCTGTTGCTGGTATTGTATCGGTTGCCAAGTGGTGTAGGTGAGACTGATTTTCTTTACTTAGCACAGTAAGAGTTCTGTGTGTTTTGTATGCAAACCTTTAACATCCAAGCCTCATTTGAAGTTCGCAGTCTAAGGACACTGCTGCTAGTATATTGTTTTCCCCTGAGACATGAGCTTTCAAACTTGAACTAGTATGGTAACAAATAGCACTCAAGGTGTGCCCCATGACTGAAAATGGGAACAAATCCAGTCCTACTCATTAAACCTTAACTGCTGAACTTTATCTTGGAGCTTTGCTGTTACTTGGCTCTGTACAAGGAGTTAGTGTTACCATAATATTAACCACTCGCATGAGAAAACCTAGTGTTGCCTTTGAAGGAGTTTGTACAGTGTCACTCAGCTACCTGCCTTGTGAAACAGGCAAAGCAAAGATAAAGTTTGAATAAACCTTGTTTCCTAAGCACTTGACTCACGTTAAAAGAATTGATAGTAATGCTGAGCTTTGCACCTTGGCACTGTGAGCAATCTGTGTTTATGTAAAAGATTAAAAAAAGAGAAAAATAATTGGGATAATGATTAAGCTTTTAAAAGTAGGGGAATCCTGAGAGTACCTCCTGTGTATGCACACCATTCCATTCCCCTCTCTTCAAGCACATGCATCAAAGCAAAGTCTTTGTGTGAGCTGAATCAGGGAGCTGTGTCAGGTTAGGCCTGGGCCGGAGGACTCTGTGTCCTAGTACACAGCTAGCTTTATCCCTTGTGCCGGTGAGTCACGCTTGTCCTGTCTATTACAGTCCTCTCCCTTTCTGTGTGGAAGGAACCGCAGGATCAGGATCACAGGATGTTGGAAGGGACCTCTGCAGATTGCGATTGAGTCCAACAACCCTGTCAGAGCAGAACCATATCATCTAGCATGGGTCTCACAGGAACATATCCAGAGGGGTCTTGAAAGTCTCCAGAGAAGACTCCACAGCCTCTCTGGGGAGCCTGTTCCAGTGCTTTATGACCCTTATGGTAAAGAAGTTCTTCCTCAAGTTGAGGTGGAATTTCCTGTGCTGTAGTTTGCATCCATTGCCCCTTGTCCTATCACAGGGCACAAGTGAGAAGAGGCTGTCCCTTCCTTCCTGACACCATTTCCTTCTGGCCAATATTAGGTGATATCCCAAGAATCTTTTGTCTAAATCAGAGCAGTATCTTGTACTCAGTCTTTGGCAAAAGTAAATAGTGGGAGAGCTACTGTAGGTGGGACTCAGGTGTGTTCCTGTGTGATCTGTGATACATGCTCTGGCAGGGAGGTTGGATTAGGTGATCTTTAAAGCTCCCTTCCAGCCCCTGACATTCTGTGGTTCTGCTTTTCTTTTCCAGTGTATTTGATCTGTAAATGCCAGGAGGCCATCATCACCACACTCTTTCTGTTTTGTATGGAATACAGGCAGTGACAATCAACTTCATCTCTTCTTATGATCTTCCTTTTTGGACATTTTCATAGTTGTTGTGATACTTTTTAGTCCACTTTGCCTCCTTTTGTAGTGTTTTTATCAGTTCTAAAATTGTGTGGCTTGCTACTCTGACTACCTTTAGGTGTGAGATGTAACCAAATGCATTTCAAATAGTCCTTCTGGCTTTGTGTTTATACATCTCATGCTAGATTACATAAAATATCTGGGATTTGTAGACTTTCTATCCCAGTCCCTTTTGATTATGCTGAGACCTTTGATTTGTCCATCTACACAGCTGATACCCAGTACAGCTGCTTTTCATCATTTGTCAGCTGCTGTATCTTGTCATCTAGAACAGAACTCCTTTAGCTGAATCCTCATTTTTTTTTAAACCTCAGTTGAAAAGAGAATTATCTCTAGGATTTGAGTTTCCCTCTTTTGCAGTGTTATCTAGTGATGTAATGCTTAGTCTGGGAAAGCCATTTGTGATGGAATTCTTATGAGAGACGCAAAATACAGATAATTTTGGTGTGAGCTGGAAAGGAGAGGGAAGTTTGTTTTGTGTGATGAGCAGCAAGACAATAGTTGAGGATATTTTGGTTTAGAAAAAAAAGAAACAGAAAAACCTCACCCAAACAAATGAATTAAGAAGGTGCGTTCACTCTGTTCTGATTAGTTTAGGTGAAAATAGTAGTAGGATTACACTAACTGCTAACACAAACTGTAGAATTTGTCTTCTGTTTTAAGTCTTATTGTCACAAATCTTTTTTTAAGAATAATTCTGGTGCAATGACAAATTGACACTGACTTGGAGAAGCATTTTAGTTTGCTCAAATAATCACTGTTGTCTGGTATAGATGTGAAAAGTTCTGAAAGGGATGCACCTT
>VWYK01042486.1:3793-13837 GCA_013399775.1 Semnornis frantzii | reverse complement strand
GTGAGTAGATCTGCATCTGTCTCATGACTTTTACAGGCAGTAAAGTACTAACACCATGTTGATATCATGTATTCCACTGAGTCTTACAGGTATATTTTTGCATACTGATTATGTAGTGAATTATTAAAACCCAAAGTTATTCAGGAGAATATATATATGCTATGCTTTCTCTTTTTAGATGTAAGCTTTGATTTCTTACTTTCGAATGCCCTGTACGTGCAACACTTTCCTGCCTTAAAATGTCTCACATTTTGTAAATGGTGCTTTAGAAACCTCTAGAGATATGATTATAAAATATTGATTGGTCTTTTCTTGATTTTCTCTTTTTCCCCCACTTCCCAATCTCTCTTCATCACCTGCAGTATTTCTGAGTATTTTTTATTATTCTGACAAACTAAAACCACTTCATACTGTGAAATAACTTGTAGTAAGGGGGAATTTCATACAGATATACATGAGAAGGAACACCAAACAAATACAAGGCACACTTTTTTTTTACTGCTAAATAAGCTAACTTTTCAATATATGTTTGGAATAATTGGTTCTTGATGCTGTAGACTTTTGAGGGAATGCTCAACTTCAAGCCAATGAGCATCCATATGGAAGTCATACATTAGTAATTCAATATCAGATTGTTTCTAGGATCTTTGCCTGTTAAACTGACCTAGAAGCAATATTCATGTAATTTATTTCTATCATTCTAAGTTTTGATTTGGAGTGCCTTTTTTCAGCCTACTCCATACCTTTTCTAACTTAGTCAAAATTATGATCCATAACTTTAACTAGAAGTGATGCATTTTGGATTACTGAAGCCCGTGGTTAAAGCTGTAAACTCATCCTATAGATAAAACCTAACAGATATATGTGTAAGAGAAGGCAGACTTTCAAAATCCTAAAAGACAGGAAATTGCACCCATGTGTACTGTAAACTTTGTCTGCAAAGCTGCAGGATTTGAGCTTATGGCTCATGAAAGCTTGAAGTGAAACTTGACCTAATAAGTCCGTATCAAAAATTTTGTGTTGCTGACTGGGAAACTTCTGCAGACTGCTTGTACCTTGATTTAACTTTAGCCTTTAACTTGAGGTGTCCTAGGAGAGAATGCATCTACCAATTCCATGTGGAATCTTTCTTAGTATTACCTATCAATGTAATGTGGTTAACTCCCACATGCCAAAAGGAGAACTCTTATCAAAATCTGTAGAATGTGAAGCATCATGCCAAACCATGGGAGAAAAGATTTTACTCATATAGGAAATAATTGTAATATGCAATTATGATTATCAAATAGAAAAATGTAACATGTTCATTAGAAATAACTTGTACATTAGTAAGGGGAAAAGTCTCAAAAATTAAGTAGAAAGTCAACATCTAATAAGGACTGGTGCCTCTTTAATGTTACGGACAGTGAAAATCTATGAATATTTCTCAATCTGTCTACTTTAATTTTTTTTAAATATAGGCCCCTAAGGATGATATGGACATTTTTCAAAGTTTTCCTTTAACACAAAGGACTTTCCCTATTTTATGATTGCCTGTTTGTTTGCATTATAAATTCCCCTGTGCTGCAGTAAGAGGCAAACTAGCAGATTGTCAACCTTTAACACTTTAATTCAGGAAGTGAAATTTTTAAAACCGCAGTGTACTTTAAAATGTGTTGTTTGATTGGATTGGTTTGTTTGTTTTTAAATTATAATAGCAACCCAGTCATATGTATCACTGCTAATGCAGAATAAGAGAAACTTGTCAAGCTGAATGCTAATCCTTAATACGTGCTGTAAATTCAGGTCCCTTTTCATATCTACCCACAATGACAGCAGAAATAACTCAGAAAATACATGATAGGACTAGCAATTATATCAGACTAACCAGCATTAGAAACAAGGTCACTTACAATACAGTAGTTATCACACACTGTCAATTCTTGACAATGTGCCACTGGAGATTAATTAATGCATCATTGTCTTACATGTTGGTGTATATTGCTGGGGTCAGCATATAAGAGATTTGTCTGCTCTTGCTAAGGGGTACAACAAAACTTTTCTTGATGATTTGAACTGAAGTCTTCTAGTGAACTGACCCCTATGTCACTGATGGCACTAACTCAACCAATTGCTTGCAGTGGTCCTGATTCTTACCCATGGGAGATCAAAGCCATTCAATCTCTTTCACTACTGCAACTGCAGTTTTAACCGAATTTAACACAAATCCTGGCTACCTAATGACCTAAATTCTTCTGAGTATTATGGAAATTACAGTTATGGAGATAAAGAGCATGTCTTCTTGGATTTTTGCCCTACAGGAGGTGTTACTGAATAGCTTTGACATTCAGCAAAGATCTGTGGACTCTTGCTTATTTTTTCTACTTTATGTCATAGTTCTTATTATAGACATTTTATTTTCTAGTGTTTTACACTAGTTTTAAATGACACAGCTTTCAAATGCAGACCTGATACTGTTCGTTTGCATAGGCTAAGGAACAGATCTGTTAATTCTTTCACTCCTTGTTCATTTGCAGCTACGATCAATGAGTTGATGTCTATTTTTTTTTTGGGGGGGGGAATACTATTTCCCCTCAAAAAACAAGAAACCTTAAGAGCAGCTGATGAAATAGATTAAAGACTAACTTCAACCAGTAGTGTAGAGGAGGTAATAGCAAATTTATCTGGTACTTTTATTCATAACTTGTCTATCAGACTTTGCATAAATACATGACATCCATGTCTCCACAGCACGCTCTGTGGAACCCCTCTTACATCCCTGTTGTGATGATACAATACACTTTTGTGGCAGACTATAGAGAATGAGAGGCAGTGATCTTAATGAATCAGGAACTGTGTTGCCATGAAGCTTTTGTTTTAAATTCATGGAGAAGAAAAGGATCAGTTAAGAAGCTTAATGAGTCACATCACAAATAGCTTTTTATGAACAGAATGAAATGTATTACTGTGTTTAAAACTATAATTTAAGCTTTAAATAATAAGGTAATGGTGGAAATCCACATGACATCTTAAAGCACCAACAAAAGAACTGTTTGCAATTAGAAAAAGTACTAAAATTCCCATTGATCTCTGGTTCAGCTTTCGGTCTCAATTTTACATGAAACTTTTACCTCATCTCATCCTCTTGCAGCTCCTTTTCTTGTTGACAAAATAGCAAAATCCACATGACACCTTCAAGAATTCAACAAAAGGAGGACTATTTACAACCTAAAAAAAATGCTAAACGTCTCCTTGATCTCCAGTTCAGCTTTCAATCTCCAACTTTTACATGAAACTCTTTTACTTGGCATCATC
This sequence comes from Semnornis frantzii, assembly GCA_013399775.1. Taxonomy (NCBI): domain Eukaryota; kingdom Metazoa; phylum Chordata; class Aves; order Piciformes; family Ramphastidae; genus Semnornis; species Semnornis frantzii. The sequence continues at coordinate 10,543 of VWYK01042486.1, read as the reverse complement.
CTTTTACAGTTTCTTTTTCTTGGTGACAAAATGAGGTAACTAGGCAATATCATTAGAGCTGTACACCTGAAATAATGATAGAGTAGCTTAAATTGGAAGAGACTTAAAAGATCATCCAGTTCCAACCATCCTGCCATGGGCATAGTGTTTAGCAGATATTGATTTTCTGGTGTTTTGTTTTTTTTTTTTTTTTAATTTATAGAACATAATTTCATTTAGGGACTGATAAATGAAATAAAACCTAATAACTGCAACCGTGTTTTCAAAGGGGAAAAAATAAACAGATATATTACACACCACACCCCCAACCTCACATATGGGAATTTGAATTCCTTTTTGTAACATTTTCTTCCTCATATGTAAAATGCTGCTTATCAAACTGAAATGTAAGTCATCAGCACACACATACAGAGTTAGCTTCATATTAAGTGGTTAGGATTTATTGTCTTACATCTCACATGAGTATTTTAAAAAATTGCCAAATATTTGTGAGTTTTTTTAGTAGCTGGCTCATTAAGAAGTTACCTTACTAGACCACTCAGAAGTTTAAAATGCACTCACTTTGAGCCTGAGTTGGACAGACAGGAGTGAAAAACTTTTAAAAATGGAAAACATTTCAAACTCAACCACCTTTTCTTCTGGGACTTTTTTCTTTCAATTTCTCATGATTTAGATACAATTTATTATGACACAAACTCCCTGGCAGATATAAATCTACTGCAGAAATCTGTTTTTTGAGCACTTAAAAAAAAAAAAAAAAAAAAAGGCTAACCTCTGAGTTACATTAACTCCATCATATTTTACGATATGTTAGTCTTTTCTCCTGTTCTGGCTTTATCTGTGGCCTGCATGTACAGGACCATCACTAGCATCTAAATAATAGTTTCCATTGCATTCTGAATCATTTGTTTTCGTGACTGTTCCTCTGTGCTTCTAGTTCTCTGTTGCTAATGAGATCAAGCTGGATCTCTACTGAGACCGTGACAGCAGTGCCATCAGCTTTTAATCTGTCAAGTCCCCATGCAACCTTCTTCAACTGCTTTTGCAACTTAGAAAGTCTTTTGTAGTGTCCCTTTTAATATAAAATGTTTTGATCCAATTTCATCTCATACTCCATCCAGCTGCAGTCATTGTATGGAAATATGGAGGATCACATTCCAGGCATCTGGAACACTTCCTGGATTTGACCCTTTATGTGACTGCTAAAGAAAATGCTATTCGGAAACTGGAGTAGAAATCAGTTGTACTGGAATAGGAGTGTTTGCACTGCTGTGAGCTTTACTCCCTTTTTGGTAAGTGACTGGTTTGAGAGCAGCCCTGAGGAGAGAGACTTGGGGGTGCCGGTGGACAAGAAGCTCAATATGAGCCATCAGTGTGTTCTTGCAGCTCAGAAAACCAACCTGCATCAAGAGAAGTGTGTCCAGCAAGGTGAGGAAAGTGATCCTCCTCTTCTACTCCGCTCTGGTGAGACCCCATCTGGAGTACTGCACCCAGTTCTGGAACCCCTATTACAAGAGGGCTATGGAGGTGCTGGAACATGTCCAGAGAAGGGCCATGAGGATGATCAGAGGGCTGGAGCACCCCTCCTATGAGGACAGACTGAGGGAATTGGGTCTGTTCAGTCTGGAGAGGAGAAGGCTCTGAGGTGACCTTATTGTGACCTTTCAATATCTTAAGAGGGCCTACAAGAAAGCTGGGGAGGGACTTTTTATGATGTCAGGTAGTGATAGGTCTAGGGGGACCAGAACAAAGCTAGAAATGGGTAGATTCAGATGGAATGTTAGAAAGACGTTTTTCACCATGAGAGTGGTGAGACCCTGGAATGTGTTGCCCAGGGAGGTGGTCAAATCCCCATCCCTGGAGGTGTTCAAGGCCAGGCTGGATGAGGCTCTAGACAGCCTGATGTAGTGTGAGGTGTCCCTGCCCATGGCAGGGGGGTTGGAACTAGATGATCCTTGTGGTTCCGTCCAACCTTGACTGATTCTATGACATGTGACAAACAATAAATATGTTTAGAGTGATTGAAAAACTACCTCTGCGTAATTTCTAGTGTTTTATCTGAAGTGTTTGACAGACATAACTGTCTTTAACAGCCTCCCTGACAACACCCTTCGAAACTTGTCCATCCATTTGTGCCTGAACTAGGCTATGAATACTCAAGCTACACATGCACTGGTATAGTGAGAAACTTCTGGAAACAATGGAAAGAGTCTATAAGGGCTTGTGTGGAAACATAAGACCTTCAAGTGGCACAAAGTCAAAAGTGCCCTGAATTATTTTGAGTATTATTCTAGGCCTGCCTGTAAGATGGATATCTCAAAACCACTACTTCTTTGCAAATCCAGTAAAAAAGGATTTTCCAAGTTGACTTGTAATTTGCTAGACTTCTGGGGCATCTAAGATTCCAGTCATACTCTTTTTTTCTTTACTCCCTTGTATGAAATTCTGAAATACTGAAGTTCCTTCTGGCTCTTGAGTGATGCAGAACATTTGCTGTTACTTGGATATCTCAGTATCTCCTTTAAGGGAGAAGATATCTGGATTAAAACTAACATAAAAATTAGCCAAGGAATCACTGGAAAGATATAGTGAGCAAAATATTTTGGAAAGTATTTAGACAGTACAGACATGGGGGAACAGGCTTGGTTTTCAATTTGTGTAGGAGCAGTCACTGTGGACACAATGGAGAAGGACATAAAACACTGAATTCTAACCAGTAGTCCATTTTCAAATACATATACAATATACAGACTTGGATGGGAGGAAAATAGCTTTCAAGGAATGAGAACTGAAGAAGGTCCATATGGCTTCCTCAGAATTTCTTAAAAGATGCTCTTAAGAGATTGGTTTCCTTCTGGATATAGAAGTAAAAAGAAGAATAAACCCTCCACAGGGTAGAAACAATGTCCTGTTCAAGTCAGACAGAAAAACATTATTCAGAAAGTGTGGTTCAATGATATGCATGTAGCAAGGCATGAAACTACTGAGCTAGCAAGCAGGACTAACTGTAGTACAGTGTCATAGCAACAGATGCAGCCCACCCAGGCTCTACAAAATTTGAAAGTCTCTAGAGGCATTAGACAAATTGAGGTCCTCCTTGTACATTCAGCTGTCAAAAGCATAAGTTTGCTAAGATATGGCGTTAGGAACCCTGTTACATGCAGATCTCAGAGGACTTCAAGGTCAGCATGACTAACAGTGACAAAAGTGCCTGTAAGCATAGCATGTGAAAATCCTGGAATGCTTGATGTGGCCCTAACCTCTATACATTATAGACAGACCATGGCTTCCCTATAGTCTAATTAAGAGAAGGCAGCATAATATGAAATGAAACAGTCTCATCATGAATCTTACCATGAAGCCATGAAGGGTACTTTGTAAGGGTGCCTGCATTCACAACGTGAAGATTTCAGGTGTCTTTCTACACTACTATTCTCAAAGCCTTAAAGTATTATCACGTAGTAATTAAAAAAAAAATTCTTTGTGCACTGTAGATCATGAACCTTAACTTATTTATTTCAATTTTTAACACCACAACTCCTAATCTTTATGGATTTTACATGCTACTCAAGTATATCACTCACAGTTAATGATGCAATGCAGCTCAGAAGCATTGCAAAGCACTACTCACAAGCATTATTTTCTGTGAAAACTGAGGCATATTCAAGTAGCAGGGACAATGTTTATAATGCAATCGAATTTACCACTTTTAAGTACTCTGGCATGAATTCTAGAAGCTATTATACTCTTTAAGAATCAGACCAGGAGAAATTTTCCATGTATATAATTTAAATTCAACCTGCGAATCAAAACCCAAAAAAAGGTATTGTCCCTGTTGTTCCTTATGGGCAGCAAGCTACAGCATATGATCACCCTGTACCATTCTGTATGATGAGTGGGCTGTAAAATAACAAATCTCTAGCCTAAGCTTTACAAAAGAATTGGAAGAAGTTCCTTATTACTTGTTTCATATGCAAAAGGCAGAGGCAGTATGAGCTAAATCACCAACAAACACCTGCCTGTGCTTGAATACCTCAGTTTCCTCTCAGAATCAATGCAAACACACTTTAATTTGAACAAAAGGGAAGCAATCACCACCAGCAACATTAAATCATAAAGAATGTGATCAAATAAACTCTTTTTTTTTTCTTTTACATAATGCTTAATGATAACAGATTTTTATTTTTGATTTGCCAGTTGTAGGATATTACCACAAAGTGACTCAGCTTAAAGTAATGAAAGGATACTGAATTTTCTTGTTGTGGCTCTTTGACCCTTTATGTTTCTAAAAGCTCTAGAGATTTAATTTTCATCAAACAGTTATGCCTCCCACTACTTCTTTATGTATACGTGCATAATTCTAAAAAATCTTAATTTCACTGAACTCCTTAGCTGCCAGAGAGACACATTTTATCAAAACACACCTTCAGAATACATTTTCATTCTAAAGATAGCTGATCACCTGAATTTTCCAATTGGAGGGTGAGGGGTGGGGGGAAGTGAACCATTTTTATGGCATTTCTAGCCAACGATTTATTTCAAAGTTAGAAAATCAGCTTTCTAATATCTAATTTACATGACTCATTACACTCTAATGCCAGATCACAGACTAACAAGCTATACAGTATTCTGGGAAAAATTTCAAGTTCTCCTCATAACGACACTACATCTTTTATAAATGTTAATTTGGGACATATCTGAGATGTCTGCCTAAGGAAAGATAAAGGAAAACCAGGTTCAAGTGGCTCATTCAGAAGATACTTAATTTCAGACATTGTCATTCATTTAATTGGTTTTGAATTTGAGAGCTGCCAATAGCTGACCACAAGCCAGCAATGCATCTTGGAAGCAGAGGAGGCCCTGGGCTGCATAAGGAAAAGCAATGTTAATAGATCCTTACTCTTTGCTCTGCACTGATGGTGCCACATATGGATTGCTGGGTCCAGTTCCAAGCCCCCCATTATACTTCCTTGGCTTCAGTATGGGAGAGATGTGGAGAAATTACAATGAAGGGTCACAAAGATTAGTAAGGTTGTGAAGCATCTTTTTGAGAAAAGTCTGAAGAGCAGGAGACTTTTTAGCTTGGAGAAGAAAAGATACTGGAAGATATTAACTAGTGTGTTTATAAGTATATGATAGGAGGGTGGAAAAAGAACACAGCAAGACTGTTTTCAGTGATACCCAGAGAAAAGGCAAGAGGCTAAAAGCAGAAGAACAAATGCAGGAAATTCCATTTAAATGTAAGAAAAGGAAACACAGTTCTAGTGTGAGAGTTTTACAGTACTCTTAGATGGACGACTTTGAGAGCATTGGGTATTCTCAACTCCCACATGCTAACATCAAGTCAGGTATTTGGCAGTTGAGTGTAAAATCACACAATCTCTTCTGGATTTTGAGGGCACACACATTCCCTGAAACCAGCAGGAATTGTTTTCTTCAGAATAACACTAGTGAATGTTTCCTGAAAAGAGAAACTCCTGTTCATCAGAGTCCTACCTGGGAGGAACAAGTAAGCCAGGTTAATGCTATTCCTTCCATATAACTGAATCCATTATAAGAGACAGCACACTTGACCAGTTGTGTTGTTGCTTGACCAGAGCTAACCTTATGACGTCCACCAGTTCAAGCAGGAATTGTGAATGAAGCAACACTAATACTATAGAAAGAAGGAAAAAACCAAAAATTACATTTATGGAACTGGGGGGGAGGGAGGAGAAGCACGTTATTTGATTCACAGCTTATTTTCTTTTTCTTCAACTGAATACATTTTGAACTTCAGTGTAGTGTTGTCTGTTATTGCCACACATCTGAGATCTGTGTCATCACAAACACTGTGTTAGAAGAGCTGATTTACTGCCAGACTACATATCTGGTGAATGGCAGGAGATAAGTTACATTTGCTTACTGTTATATAAAAGCCTCTTACAGAATTCTACACACAATGTTTTATGACAACTGTTCATCTGAACTTCTTTTTATGAAGGAAGGAGGACAAAGCTTATGAGCAAAACGGTTTACTTAGAAATATAATTTGAGATCTGGTTGTTTGGGGTTTTTTAAGACATGCTTGATTGGGAAAAATACTAGAATAAAGTGTGAGGTGGCTAATTGCACTAAAATTTTATTTAATCTAAAATTAAAGGACATGTCACATTGCCTTATGTTCAAGCCACTTATTTAATAATACTTTTTAAAAGAAGATAAAAATTGCAATAGCATCATTACATATCATGTGGTCTTATCCAAACAACACAGTGTTGAGATGTAGCATTGGAAAAGCTGTCAAGAGGTGGCACAAGGGCGGATGATTGTAATGCCAGAATAGTTCCTCTTTCTCAGCCTGTGATACCCTTTTAGAGAAACAGCAAGCTACAGTGTTTCCCTGAGTCGCTTCATGAACTACAGAGCATATTCAATGCACATGACGGAAATTAGTGAACTACATTTACCTTTTCAGCAATCTGTGTCTACAGAGCTGTGCTGTTTTGAGGCTAATTGGAATATTTTACTGAGAGAAATTAAATCCTTAGCTGTGAGAAGAAAGGAAAAAAAAAAAAAAAACACCAAAAAAACCCCCCAGCAACCTATGTCACTTATTCTTCTGGTGAGAAATGCAACTAGTCGAAATATACATGAGACTCACTTCTCACACACTTCTCACCTAGTTCTCACTCTGGTGGCCTGTGTGCCTTAACCTTAACCCAACCTAACCCTATTTTACCTCTAACATTCTTGTCATCTTTTTTTTTT
>VWYK01042480.1:26480-41199 GCA_013399775.1 Semnornis frantzii | reverse complement strand
TGAAAGCATTAGAAGGGGGGGTTCAAAATTCATTTCTAGCCCTAGAAAATGTGGACATCCTTCAACTGAAATTCCTAGTTGTTTGAGTACACCTTAAATGCTCGGGAATTTGAGCACACAACAGTTATTTTAAGTAGCTTTTAGGGCAAAGTGTGGGTTTTTTTCTGAGGCCTCTACATTCTTGGAAAATAATGTATCCCCAGGGAAGCAGCCTCAGTAAAATAGTCAAATTCTGCCTAACTGTTTGAAGCTTTTCCAAAAGCTCCCTCCTGGGAGATCCTCAGCATCGTGGCCATCCAGGAGGAGCAAGACTTTGCTCCCGTGCATGGAGCCAGTTGGACACTCCAATTCTTTGTGTAAGATAAAGCACAGATCTAAATTATTTTTTCACTGTTTCTCCACCTTCCCCTGGAGCTGAAGCCACACTGCAAGAGTTCCCTTGACAGCCCCAACATTTTTTATGAAATGAAGCAGTAGCCTCACACAGCTCCCAGAGCTGCTCGGGACGATTCCCCATGAACCCAGAGTCACTCCCCTTTCCGAAAGGAGAAAGAAAAATATTTTTGCCTAGAGGACAGAGGGGAAATTCTGATTTTGAACAGAAACCCCTCATTTAAATCTAAGTTTGCAATCGCTGTTGCAGTTGTCTGAGTACAAACCAATCTGTTTAATGCCACCTTGAAATGGGCACATTCGGCGCACTGAAAATTGCTTGAAAGTGTAACACTTGACTACTGCCACATTTGTGTTGTCCTCATTGTTTTTCAAATTAATACCTTGTCATTGTTGCAGTAGGTGTTAAGAAACGTTACTGGCTTCCCAAGGGCCAAGCACTGGCCCTTTGCTTGATAATTGTTTGCTTTGTATTAAAAAACTCCCTTCCTACTGCTTTCCAAACTGTCCTCATTTTCACCCTGGAAATTACACAGATGTGTTAACTAACTTCAATTTGCAGTGGCTGACAATCGTATCTTGCAGAGAAATGATACTCTGTGATCTGAGGTAAATCACAGTAATGGAAACTAATGACACTGGTTATTAACAAACTTACAGTGTGCCATGGGAATTTAAGATTTTGTGGCAGGTCTTGTAATGACTCTTATTGCAGTGGTTTAATGGCTTTCCTTTGAGGTAAGTTTGATTCCAACATATCAAGCAATGTGAACTCAAACAGGATTTTTTTTTTTTTTAAGTATTTGCCTGTCCACCTGCTTCAATTCCCATTTTTCTGTCATCCCTGAATTCTTGCATGCTTCTAAGTTAGATTCTGCCAAGAGCCGTAGAGGTGCGACAGCATAGGAAAGCTTCCTGCTGTTTAACAGCAGCTTAAACATACACAGAGACCTCAGTTCCCTGACTTACCATTTACCCAATTTATTCCTGAGAGCAGAAATAAATTTGACCTGAAGTCAGGGGACTAAACAGAAAAAGAAAGGCGATTTTGGGATGCCTCCTGTAACAACAGCTGCTTACTTACACACCTCTCACACTAGAAGAACCAAGAGCCCAGTTTGAGGGTTCTGAAGGTTTCTGCCTTCAGAAAGGTTTCTACCTTCAGAAACCAGAGGGCGTGAATAGAGAAGATGACCCAAGAAAACAAGAAGCCCCTATCCCAGCTGGACTTATTAGGTCAACAGCACCAAAGTCAGCAAGACAGCTTCTCAGCATTGATATGTTGAGGAAGAGCTTTATTCCTCTGACCAGCTGCTCTAGCCGAAAGAAGAGAAAGAGCAAGTGTCTTTGCATGGTCTTGTGCTCCACACAGTACTTTCCTGGCCATGGGACACAAAGCAGCAGGACTCGGTGTCCATCAGGTAAGGAAAGGGCAGACTGCAGGAGGACAGCAGGAGGTGGAGGAGAAGTAGAAGCAGCAGCCTAAGGCTACACAGAGGAGCTGCTCCCTGTGCCGCTATTCACGTTTCTCTCTCTCTCTTCTTCTCTCCCCCATGCAGAAGCCGGGGATGGATGTTGCTGATGCCTATGTGACATTTGTCCGCCACTCTCAGGATGTCCTGCGTGATAAGGTCAATGAGGAGATGTATATAGAAAGGTTATTTGATGTAAGTAAATGCCTTCTCCTCCTTGGACACCAAGCAGGAGACATCCAAAATGTGACAAAATAAGACAGGAGGATAAGTCACATTTTGAGAAAATATCGGTTATAGCTTTAAAAACTAAATAAATCTTTCCTTTCTTTCTGACTAAGGCTCGTATCTGCTCTCTGCCTGCTTTAAATCTCTACTCTAGCCTACTTGTCTTGGTCTGTCTGCAAGTGGATTTGAAGGGAACAGCATCTTCTAAGAGAGCCCTTTACTGTGTTTAAGCTTGCATTAAATCTCTCTGTAACAGAACATCTTGGTCATTGTTCTCACTGCTGAAATTTGAGCCAGGATTTTGGCAGATGCATTTGCCGAGGGCCATCTCCTCTGCATTTTGCAAGGAGCTTCATTGACAGGCGCTCCAAAACTGGCAGCAAATTAAGTGCACTAAAATTTAATTTTAAAAGCTAACCAAAATGGAGGTGATTGGGAATGGACTTTCCTATTTCAGGAGGACCATCTTTTGGTGTGTTGAGATGTGGTCTCCTGGATGAAGATGGTAGGGTAGGAGCTGGCCTAGGTGCCCAGAGCTATTTTTCTGTTGCATAAGATAAGTTCATCGGACTGGAAGAGAACAGTGACCTGTGATGCCCATTTGTTTTGGATTTGGATGCATGTTAACTGATATCTCTGTTTCTGTTGCTCTCGTTGCATTATAGCCTTTCTGTCCTTGTAGCTGTTCTATAGCAAAGGTTTTCTGTTGTGGCCAGCCTATAGCATTAGTCTTTCAGTCTCCTTTAGGGTATTTGTCTATATACTGATTTCTGTTTGAAGCAGCTTCTGTTCCTACTTTCCTTCCTTTCATCTCTCAGCAGCGCCATTTCTCAGTCTCCCACCTCTGGAACTGCAGCAACCTTCCTCGCTTTCTTTGCTCACTCTTTTGCTTCCTTGGTGTGCAGGGAAAGCTGCTTTCCTTCCCAGCCAACCTCCTCTTCCACTCAGTGCCTCTCTTTCTGCGCATTACCTGTCCCTCAGAAACCTCTTCCTCCTTTACAATTCCCACTCTTTCTTTCCTCCGTTCCTTATCGGATTAAAATGGAACTTATCTCTCATGTCAAATGTTTTATCACATTATATCAAGTGGCATGAATTAGAGTCAAATAATCTTACTGTGTACATCTACTAGCATGACCCATATCCACTGAGAATGCCTCATTCATGCACAGAGCACGGCCATGCCTCCTCTGGGCGCCAGGCGTGCTCACTCCGGGGAGAGTTTGCAGCGCAGAGCACCAGACACAAATCACCCATCCAGCAGGCATGGGGAGAAAAAACAAAACATAAAACAAAAGACTGTCGCTTCCATCTGCAGCCGGCCTGCGAGTGCATTGCTCGTTTGTGTTGAAATTTATTCCACGAGCAGTGAAATTTCCAGAGCTCATCTGGACTGTTCTTTTCAATGCCCACACTGCCTTTTCCCTCATCCTTTCCCTGTGATTCACAGTTGGTGTGTTTGTACCCTTTGGGCCATTATTTCCTATTTTCAAAAGGCTGTAATTAGCACAAATATTGATTTCGGTTTGATCTGCTCATACTTTGTTTTACCAAGCTGTATTTTAAACAATTTAACAGTTGACATGAAAAAAAAGAAAAAAAAAAAAAAAAGAAAAAAAGAAAGAAAAAGTGCAGCTACCTTGGTGGGAAGCAAAAAGTGCAAAACCTTTCTTTCCCTCCCTGCTTTCCTCATGTCTCCCTGGTGCATGCAGAATGAAATATTCAAGAGTAAGGTTTTCACATGGCTCTGCCTGTCCTGCACACCACCTGCAAGTGGGTGCTGCAGTGCATGGGAGCTGTTCCCATTCCCCACAGCTGCAGGGCAGTGGTGGGACCTGATGCTACCCGATGCTGATTCACATATGTGAACGTGTGCCTGTGAGAGAGGTGAGCTGGGGGGCTCTTGGTTCTCAAGGACAGAGAGAATGTGCCAAGCCCTAGCCAGCCAAAAAGCGGGATTATATTTTGAGCAATTGTGTGTCATCTTTGCCAGGTTGCAGCTGAAGTGAATTGCTCCTCAGATCAGGTCTCAGCATAGCTGAGGTGCTGCTGACAGGTTAGTAGCAGCAAGGTTTATGAGTGTGAGGGTCATCTGGACCCACACCCCATTTAAACTGGTGCTGTGTGTTCACCTCCATTTCAGTAAGGACAGGAGCAAATGTTTAACTCTCTTGTCCTGAACTCACCCACAGCCCTGCAACCCTTTGTCCCACTCACCCCATGCAGCAAAGCAGCATGGCCACAGGGTCCTTAAGCTCCTTTGGTCTCTGCAACTCTACAACCGATGGCTGTATTTTCCAAGGACACTTTGGGTGCTAGTGACCTTATTAATAAGAGAGAAGAAGAAGAATCAAAAATGGTATTTATGATGCTGAATTACACTTGGGCCTGATTTTGTTTTCACTTCCCCCAGCGTGGCAGAGGAGCAATCCTCTTAGCTGCAGAGTTTCTCCAGGCAATGAGATTATTAACACTTTCGAGGCTGGCTCCTCAACTGGCTTAGTGCAGCAGTGCTGCCTTAGCCCAACCAAAAACTTCATCCAGTTTTAGGATGTTATATGGTACTACCTGCAACAATGGCAGGTAAACAGTTTAAATCTCCCTGCAGGCAGTTGCTGTGCTCTCAGTGGAATCAGATTAGAGACACTTTCAAGGTGGGGCTGCATCCCCTTTCTGTGCAACCATCGGAAGTGCCAGCACAGAGGTGCATGGTGGAAGGTTGCCTATTGCATGTTCAGTGGCGTTTGCAGGTCCACATTTCTCCGCAGTCCTGCCCAGTGTTTCCATTTATTTCCCCTTTGTTTCCTCCCAGGAGCAGAGGCTGCAGAGTGTGCCAGGGCATATCCCAGCAGAAGTTGGGTTAATGCATCTCTTTTAGCATTTGCCAGGATTTCTTAGCTTGGAAACCATTTCTCTTCCCCTGTACCATGTGCCCTGCTTGCACTTGCAGAACAGGACTATACCGGTATTCATGGAAGGTTATTGCAATATTTCTGTCTGGTCTGTGTGTTAATCCTCTTAATTCTGCAAATTAGTCAGGGGGGTTCCCCTTCCTCCCCCTTCCCACCCTAAAACCAGATTCGTCTTAATTTTAAAAATCTGTATTCTTGGGATCATTGAATTAACAGATCGATTGTGGAGTTCTGCTGGTAATCAAAACCTAACTGGCATTTTGGCAATGCAGTTTACTGCAGACCAACATGACTTATTTGCTTGGCCTGGCTTACCAATTTGATGACATTTAGAGCTAAAATGGTGTAATAAGGCCCATTGGTAGAGAGCAGTGGTAGCAGAGGGGTTTCAGACAAGGGCCATGGCACCCACTCCCTGCCATCCTGTGCATGGCTGTGGTTGCTTTGGTGTTTAAACCACTGAGCTACTTTTTACACAATGCAGAAGGTGGCAAACTCTTGAGTAGTGCCCAATAGAGAGCAATTTCATTGTAGCGACTGCCAGAAAGCAAAATTTTCCCACTTTTTCCTTGGGAAAGGGACAGAGTTGACCTGCAGAATGTGACTGTTTATAGGCGCAATGAGGCAGAGGCAGGCTGGTGTATCTTAAACAAGGGCAAGTGTCTTCAGAGAGATCTTGACTCTTCAGACCAATCCTGCAACATTCAGGTCCCTGGTGGCTTGGGACACAGAATTTTATAGGGTCAGAGTTTATAAATCTGCAGTTTTGTGAATTCACTTGTAAGGCCTCTGCCCTTTGATGGAAGTTATTTATAGCTGTGTACCTGTGTATGTCTTTACACACACCCTTAGATACTTACAGTATAGAATCATCGAGTCATAGAATCAGCCAGGTTGGAAGAGACCTCCAAGATCATCCAGTCCAACCTAGCATCCAACCCTAGCCAATCAACTAGACCCTGGCACTAAGTACCCCATCCAGGCTTTTCTTGAACACCTCCAGAGATGATGACTCCACCACCTCCCTGGGCAACCCATTCCAATGCCAATCACTTTTTCTGTCAATAACTTCCTCTTAACATCCAGCCTAGACCTCCCCTGGCACAGCTTGAGACTGTGTCTCCTGTTGTTGGTTACTTAGGAGAAGAGCCCAACCCCACCTGGCTACGACCCTTCAGGTAGTTGTAGAGAGCAATGAGGTCTGCCCTCAGCCTCCTCTTCTCCAGGCTAAACACCCCCAGCTCACTGAGCCTTGCCTCACGGGGCTGTGCTCCAGGCCCCTCACCAGCCTTGGTGTCCTTCTCGGGACACCTTCCAGCACTTCAACATCTCTCTTCAATTAAGGGGCCCAGAAATGGACACAGCACTCAAGGTGTGGCCTGACCAGTGCTGAGTACAGGGGCAGAATAACTTCCCTTGTCCTGCTGGCCACACTGTTCCTCATCCAGGCCAGAAAGGCTATGATTGCCTAGTCAATAGTGTGAATGCCAACTTTTCCTCCTCATGAACTGGTGAACACTAGTGTGAAACATAGTGAGAGTGTTTCCTGCCCGGCCACAGGCAAGTAGCACGTACACAAAAGGCTACTCAGCACGGAGTGAGCTCCCCGAGACCCTGAGAATTCCAGCAGCCCTATGCAGTCCCTAAATAGCACAGATGGCATTTATCTCTCTGATGATTAATTCAATATCTTACCAAACTGCCCCCCAAAAACCACAAAAAACAAAAAACAAAACCATGCTTTTGATATGAGAGATCAAAACAGCAAGAGACGCTCCTCAGATTGCAAGGACCTAAAAAAAAAATTAATTTTTTTTTTTCCTCCTTGTACTTCTTGAAGACACCAGCCTGAGTAGAAGATAAGGATTAAAACAGATGTGCTTAGTGCTAGTTCATCTGCTTAAATCTAGCAGTCTCTGAGATCAGTGATTAAAAAGCCATCTCTAACTTTGATGAAATCCACTGCAATGGTAATACTGTCTCTGATCGCTTTCTTATGGGCCTCATGTCTGCCTAAACCGGACATAGAAAACATTTCACTAGAGATGATACATGGATTATATGGGTCAATTATACACTTAATCTGCCTTCTGGGGATTAAACTTGCATAGATTGACCCTGCGTATTTGGCTTGTCCTTGGCAGTTATCAGATCAGGAAGGTTGCCTTTACCAAAAAGTCTGGTAAGAACTTAATCACGCAGTGATCCAGCCCGCTGAGGTGGCAGCAGCCACCCTGCTTTTGCAGAAGGCAATTTTACCACTTCACTGTCACTGTGTATGTTCGGCTTCCTCGAAGGTCTGTGCCACAGCCGGGATAGCAGACGGAGCATTTTCTCCTGAAACGAGGGAGCGAGCAAGCCCCTTCGGCTCCGCAAGACAGGGGCGCGGCTGGGTTTTGTTTGTCTTCACAGCAGGGTGGGACCGATGGGGTCCAGGCAGGCATAGCAAGAGAGCAGCGGGGGACATTGGGGCTTTGCTCTGCCCTGCACCATTCTCAGTGCAGAGGGATAGTCATTCCAAGTTCTCTTTGAGCATAAAAGGAAAAGCCATGGCTCGGAACCAGCGCAAGCCAGCTTTTCCTTGGGGAGGCACAAGTCCTCGGCTGGTGCTCTAGTGCCAGGTCCCATCCCTCAGGCTCAGCTCAGCTGGGTTTTTAGGAAGCCTCAGCCACATATCCCAAGGCTGCTGTTGCAGCTGGTGGATTTTTGTTTCCTTTCCCCAGGTGGGAGCGCAGCAGGATTGCCGGGCCTGAGGTCACTGCTCTGGACTGTCCTGGCATTACCGAAGGTGGCTGCCCCGACTGTTAACTGACTCGTGAATATCAGGATACTGAGTAACAAGGATGCAGGGCACTTCAGCAGAATCCTTATGTAAACTTTCAGGCACCTGACTGAGCACTTCTCACTGGTTTTCTGGAGGATCCACAAACATGTCCTCCAGTATCTACTGTTTTGGAGCCTGATACCATGCCAGAGTATATGGGAAAATTGCAAAGGGCAGATGGACAGCTAGGCCATTTAATTCAGCAAGTCCTCTGCAGGCACTTGGGCATCAGCTTATTCTTAAAGCTTTTGCCTTCAGTTACCCACTTGAATTCTGGCAGCTCCTTCAAGGCGTGCTTACAGGATCGTGGCATTTCTTCTTAGAGTGTAAGCCTTGCATGGCACAATCAAATGCCAAAAGACAACCCTTCTCACTCTCCCTTCTCCTTCACCTCCTTGAACCCAAAAGCTTGGTCGTGAGTCAGTGGAGCTACTCACAGTGAGTTAGAATTACTCACAGGAGGATGGGTTGCAGGATCAGGGGAAGAACGGATATCAGATTGCACGCCGGGCTCCCTTCTAATAACTGCTTGGAGCCGCACTCACCGCTTTCTCTTAGACAGACAACAACCTGTTTCCCCTCCCACGCAGCTAGACTGCTCATTAGGGCACTAACTCTCTCCCACTCCCATCCTGATATGGCCTCCACTGAGCTATTTCTTCTGCCTTGTTTTTTGCCTTTTTTTTTTTTTTTCCCCCCTTTCTCCCCCTTCCCGGGTGAGTTGTGAAATGAAGACAATTAGGCAGATTGATCCCAAGGAAGTGCAGCTTGCTTTTTTTTTCTCCCATGCATCTTTAGAGGAGCTAGACCAGTGCAGCTTTTGCTGCAGAGGCTGCTGCAACATTTGGTTGGCTCAGAAGGATTCAGACCTGGGTCTGGAGTCCACTGGAAGGGAACGTTTGCAGGGAGAAAATATTAATTGCTATGGCAGTTGTCCATATATCTTCTAGGAAGGGACAAATTCTCTTTGTCCTGAGGGAGCACAGTGTGCATTGTCGTTCTGTAGCCTCTTTTCTTCCCAAGTGCCCTCTCGGAGCCACACAGGAGTGGTAAGAGGAGCTCAACACCGACACCTCTCTTCAGAGCCAAACCTCATCCTTTTATGCTCCCATATGTGAGCTTCCGGTCGCAGCAAGCATGGACTCACATGTGGCCTCCTGCCTCTCCTGCATTCCCCTTAGCGAGGCTTCTTTCCTGAAGTGCTCATTCAAGTAGGCTCCATTTAATTTATTTTAGGGAAATTCTTAATAAAATAAGTCCTAGATCTGTCACTGGATTTTACGTGCTTGTAAGGATTGGTGGTTTGGGGTTTTTTTTCCCTCCTAAATGTCTTTATCGGAACAGCTTTTCATGTTCCAGTAGACATTTGGTTGAAGACAGTTAATTTGATTTCTTTTCCAGAGGAGATTTTCCATTAATCATCCTAAGAAGGCAGACTGATTGCTCCGTTACGTTAAGGTCAGCATAGGCTTGCTAACATCATCCACACAGTGCCTTTGAGCATCAGAGATATTTGTTTTAGGGCCAGCACTGAGTGAAAGATTATTTATTTCCCAAAAGATGTGAGTAGCTGAGGCAGGCTTTGAGGAGGGGGTACCATGGCACTGTATCGCAGGCACCAAGACCTCCTGAACCCAGAAAGAGCCTTTTTCTGAGCAACCTCTTTGCTCCCTGGTGGGAAGCTACCTGGACACATTTATGACTGCATACAAGGCACAGAGCATGCCCTGAGCTGAAGCTGCCTTCCAGCTTCGTTTAAGAGGCCTTAGCTAATTGTAGATCAAATCTCGTGGGTTGTGAGGAAGGAGACTCTGAAGGTGCTGGCATTTCCTGTGAGCCCCGACCCGGGCGGGTGCCAGCTGAGCCTGAGGGTGTGAGGAGCGTGGGAAGGGCTGGGATGTGCCGGTGCACACAGATGTGTGGGGCTGAGCCCCTCGCTTCTGGCAACTTTGCTCCCTCCCTCCGGGCCTTTGCCCAAAGAAACTCACGGTGCACGCAGGGGTGACCAACGGCCCCTGCACAGACAATGAGGAATTGTCTGATTTCCAGCAGTGCCTCCAATCCCCCTTTTCCTTTTCTTCCCCTGCAACCCAACCCCACACAATCACTGCCATTGCCTGCGCCAGCCAGCGGTGCATGCCAGATTAGCCGTCCCAGGTCACTTCATTTCTCTTGATCTGCAGCTCTTTCCTTTCCTGGTGCTCCTTTAAACCTCACCCTGGATGTATGATATCAGCATTCAAATATGCTTAGCAGGACTCAGGCAGGGAGTGTGTATTCTCCAGTGTGTAACCCCAGCAATGATACCAGGGATGCTGCTCCGTCCTGCACTCACAAACTCTCAGGACTGAGGTAGCTGGGCAGCCTCTTCCTCCTTGATTTTATTTTGCATTCTATAGGGGAGGCAGCTACAGTCTACCAAGTTCCACTTTGTGACAGCTTTCAATTAGTCTCAATGACAAGTACAATGCAAGTATTCCATAGCCTGCAGTACTGTATTGCATCTTCTGGAGCAACTTGGCATCCAGTTGTACCATCATTGCTTTGCTCTAACAGGGTACTGGAACTGGGACAGAAAAAAAAGCAGCACAGTGTGTGGATGTTGTATTTTACTAACCCACTTTATATAGAAACTCAGATTTTAACATGTCAGCTTCTTTTTTTGAAAAATGGAAATAAGCAGAGAATATTTCATAAGTTAAAAAAAGTATCTGAGAACTAGCAATCCATACAGAAGTGGGTTTCTGTCTCTGTGTGTGCCTTTGTTTTTGGTTTTTGGTGGTTTGGGGTTTTTTGTGTTAGAAGCTCTTTCATTTACAAAAATCAAGATCTGCAAAATCCTGCAAAGCAGCAGGTCGGGGTGTGGGGGGGGCTTATTTGACAGTTCTCAACAAATGCCGTGTGAGTGGGCAGAAGGCTCAGCACCCAGACCCAACCAGATGTGCCCAGGGCTCTCTTCAGAGCTCAGCCTCCTGCATGCAGGTACATGGGATGCTGTGTGCCAGTGTGCCATGTAATGGCAGGGTGCTCCAGCTCAGTCCTCTGCATGCAGGTACATGGGACACTGTATGCCAGTGTGCCATGTAATGGCAGGGTGCTCCGGCTCAGTCTCCTGCATGCAGGTCCATGGGACACTGTGTGTCACTGTGCAGGGTGCTCCAGCTCAGTCTCCTGCATGCAGGTACATGGGATGCTGTGTGCCAGTGTGCCATGTAATGGCAGGGTGCTCCAGCTCAGGGATGCACATAGGCAGCATCTTCTGCAGATGTATAATGCAGTGCCCAAGGATTGAGGCTGTCATGTGTCAGAGAGGAAAGGAGACACCCACTAATGCAGTGCCCAAGGATTGAGGCTGTCATGTGTCAGAGAGGAAAGGAGACACCCACTGAGGCTCTGAGCCTGCAAACCTGCAATGCTTGCCTTAGCCTAGGCATGGAGTGTACCTGGTTCAAAGACATAGTGTATGAGAGAGATTAAAGATGCTGTCAGGACCAGCGTCATCGACTTTCCTTTCTGGGTCGCTCTGAGCACTGCCCACCACATCCACCCATCGAGACAGCGTTGTAGTAGCTTTTTCAGTGAGATCTGCCCCAGGTGAGAAAGCTCAGGGCATCAATGTCCTGGCCTGTGGCTCTGTGCCCTCCCCTCTGCCAGGAATGAGAGTATGTGACTGTAGCCTAGGCAGAGATATTGGTGCCTGGCAAGCAGGATAGGCATCCCTAACACACTGCTTGTGAATGCCCACATAGGTACAAGCTGTTACATCTGCTGCAGCAGAGCTGTTCCTCTGGTCAAGGTGCAGTACCACCCGCAGGCCCCTTTCTGGCTCTGGCTGGCTGTGTACCTGCCGTGGGAAAGCTTTACTCATGTGATGAGAGAGCACAGATTGCCTGCAAAGCCACTGACGAGTGGAGTAAACAAACCTGCACCCACTGTGGCAGGTGGAGTCGCAGCTGCACCAAATGCATGTAGGTGCTACCTGCTTTTGTGCAGCACTGAAGGCAGGAATTGCTGGAGATGATGATCTTAGGCAGGTTTATTTGCCGGGGACCTGGGGCCCAGTGACAGAGAAGATATTGCTCCTCCTTTGCACAAAAAGCAATAACATTATTTTGAGTTAAGAGTGGAGAGAAATTTACAGCGAGGAGCATGCAGGATAAGTTGTGCCCCTTTGGCAAGCAGGAAATTTGTACAATCCCACCATCACAGGCAGAAAATGTACCCATAAGGAGTCCCACGCCTCCCTCCCATTAACACCCGTGGCACCGACCCGCCGGGCCCGGCGGGGCCAACTTCAAGCCAATTAAGGGTGAAGCGGCAGGCTGAGCACGCCCCGCTGCCGAGCTCCCCGAGCAGTGGGTGATCTCAGGTGCCATATGTACTGCAAAAACCATGCCGTGCTTTGCTCTGCCCGACTCTGTGCCTCGCCTTTCCTTCTCGGCTCTATTCCCTGTTTGAAGGCAGAGCTCTTAGGCGACTTAAAGTTTTTTTCCTGGATAATTTTTGTAAGGGGAAGTAGCGGGGGGTGGTTGGAAAAAAAAATAATGTAATTCGGTGCTGCCATTTGCATCCTAGACAGATGATGAGTTGCTCTGGCTAGCAGCTTAACCTGATTATGCAATGCTGGGACTGTGACTTTATTAAATAATAATACAAATTATTTTAATATCAAGCCCCTTTGACTTTGTCACTTCCTTGTATAGCTACGTTGTCAATGTGAATGAAATTTTGTAGTTGAGGAATATAAAGTAGGACAAAAGGCATCCAGTAATCACAGCACTGGGGTGGATGTTGACTGCACCCTGTGTACTTTTTTAATACCGAGCCACTCTGTTACTTCCTTGCATAGCTACGTGGTCAATGTGAATGAAATTTTGTAGTTGGGGAGTATGAAGGAGGACAAAAGGCATCCAGAAATCACAGCGCTGGGTGGATGTTGACTGCGCCCTGTGTACTTGCAGTGAGACCATTACAGTGATACAAAATCCCAGGGAAAGAAAATAACAGTACAGCCACTTATGTCAGTAAGAGCTCAGTGTGAGTGTGACTCCAAACAGATACACAAGGCTTTGATAGAATAAAGTAGTAAAAAATTTAAGGGAGGAAAAAAAATGACCCTGAGATTTCAGGATATTTTTGTTCAATTTTTAGCACTTTACCAGATCTTGGTTGTACTCAGTGGATCCTCAGGGTCTTTTTGCAACCTGAATGTTTCTGTGATTCCGTGATTCTGTGATCTCTAGAATTTAGTGTGGAGTTTCATAGAGAGGTTTCACTCAAAAAACGAGGGTTATGTTACCTCTTGTGAGGACTGCTGGCCCAGGCAGGACTGGTGGAGGGTTTGTTAGTGCGGGCAAAGTGCAAGGGTATAGAGTGCAGGGTTTGGCAAAGAGTTCACACGCCCCAAACACTTTTGCTTTGTGTGCTCTGTTTCTGAACATACCAATCCAAAGACCCTATGGAGAAGTTAAATTAGCACAATGCAATCTGTTACCCAAACTTCAGATTTCTTTTCTGCAAAAGAAGCTACTTTCCTAAAAGTGTGTGAATCTGGGGCGGGGGGGGTGGGGTGAGGTGGGGGGAATTACCTTTCTCATGGCAAACTGAGGGCTGCCTGCAGCCCCTGTGGTGCTCTGCTGTTGTGTGCTCCTTAGGTCTGCACCAAAAGACCCACTTTTGATGCCTATTTTTTGCATACCTAACAAGAGTCTCTGTACTTAAAAAGAATTATGTGGAGCATAAAAGCCACCTAATGATGGGGTGGTGTCATTATCTGGCGCGCGGCAGCGTAGCAGGTCGGTAACTCTGTGTTTGCTCTTTGCAGATCGTGTTCTGTTATTCCCTAGGCTCTGGCAATAGCAGGAGAACATCTGATATATACAATATTGGTGTGTATCCAATTGTTTGTGAACATCCCAAGTTTTGAAACACGGTCGTGAGAGAGGAATATAAGCTTAAGCTTGAAAGGCTAAAAAGCAGAAAGCCCCACACGTAAATGCTATTATGCACTTAATGAGGCAGGGGTTTGAAAAAAAAAAAAAAAAGAGAGAGAGAGACAGAGGGAAAAAAAAATCAGCCACACAAGTTGGGTTTTATCAAAGAAAATGTATAAATAACAACCAGTGATTCAAACTGCCTCACAAAGGGAAAAGTAGAGACGGGAAGCTAGCACTTCACTTGTGGCATTCAGATAATAGTATTTACTACACTAATCTTTTTGGGCTTAGCAATTGACAATCAATATATTATTATCAACAAGCGCTAATGCAAACAAAAAGCTTCCATTTCTTTTCTTTAACTGTGCTCTCCTAAGTCCCTTAAATTTAATTAAAACGGGACAGCTCCCTCTCTAGTACAAATTAGAGTTAAATTCATATTAAATATTTGTTCTAGGGGAAAACAAAAGTGTCAGCTTGCGCTGCTGGGTTGGGTTTATTTTTTTCCTGTCTTTTTTTTTTCCACACAGAGGGGGAAAAAAAAAAAAATACCAGCTACTCAAAGTTAAAATAAAGTCTCTCTCCCTCCCTCCCCGTCTCCCAAGACTACTGTCTATAACATGTTGTTCCTTATAGAAAGTGGGATATGGTGGCATTTGCTTGATTAACTTGCTCGACAAAAGTGACAGCTGCTGTGGGTGCATGTAGCTAAGCTGCACAGCGCAGTTCCGCCTTTGTACATCTGTCAGCAAAAAAGGAGGAATAAAGAGTGAAAAGAGACAAATTGGTCCCAAAAGGCAATCCATTCAACTCAGGAGGTTTGCTCTATTCAAGCACTCGCTGGGAATCTCAAGTGCTAGGTAGCTTATTCAATTTCATTCATTCTTTAGAATGAGCCCACAAGTGTTTAATTTCTTATTCTGTTGAATAAAAAGGGGGAGCTTTTTTTTTTTT